>CANSZD010000328.1:0-247594 GCA_947648045.1 Beta corolliflora
AAGGTAAGGACTTTACCATATCAACGTTCCAAAATTTTTAATTGTAAGTACTAAATTCTGAAAACCGAATGTGATGGCATTGCATTTTAAGTACTAAAACAGTATTTAGGCCGGGCGATGTCCCTGGGTTTCTACGTGCTTCTGATTTAGTAGTAGTTAAATAAGTCGTCTCATCTTTCATTTAAAAAAGTCGTAATGTCATTCATTATACTGGATTTCAAAGTTTTTTTTTTCATATATCATCGGTAATTTTGATTAAATAAAGTAATAATAGTATGGTGCGGGTGATGGTTGGATGATTTCTTTTCATGCTTTGAGGTTGTGGGTTCGAATGTTCACGTTAACCAATGCTTTTCTTTTACTATATAGAAAAGACGTGGATAGAATGTCTTCAATGAGGGATGGTGACACGTGGAACATACTCGTTCTTAGACAACTTTTAATATATTAGACGTGGATGCCCGAGGCCGAGCATATTTAATCCAAACTTATGATCAAATTTTGTTTATAGTATTATTGTAAATATAAGGGCATAAGATTGTAGTAGTCAACATTTGCTCTTCAAATGTTTATGATGCATACATAATTAATTTTAATGAACATGCGAATTTATTTATATTTAAGGATGCAAGGTATGTTTAATAACATTAACTAATTACAACACATATCTGTAATTTTGTGGAAACATGGATCACTAAAGACATTAGATCAAGATGGTGATTATTTGAAAATCCATACCTAGGGTCGGTGTTCGGTACTTCGGGCCATATTTATTTTTTAAATATTTATTCACTGATCGAGTTTAATAGACACGTGGCAAGAATACTGTGGCAGAGGGAGGGGTCTACGTAGGCATAAACGCCGTTAAGACGCTCTTTTAATATTTTTGTATGATTTTTTTAACCCGTATCCGAATTTTTTAATGATAAGTACTAAAAGTTGAATATCTCACATTTACATTAATATTGGAAGATTAATGTTAATAGAAAAAGATAAGAAAACTTAGCCAACATGCATGCGATTATTTTGCTTGAAGATGACTAAATCTCAATGTATGCGATTACTTTGCTTGAACAACCGAATCCTCGATTAAATCTTGATGCTCAATTTTCTTCCACATAACCAACTTGCATGCAGTTATTTCCCTTGATTATGAGTAAATCTTCATTTTTTAATTGGCTTGATCGATTCTTTCGAATTGCTTTCAAAATACTTTGAACCTTCATGTGCATGTATGTCTTCAATGGTAAACAAGATGAGTTTCTCCATTTTTGAACCTGCGGTTTACTCTTCGAGCTTCAAGAAGATGATCCATCTTCTAACTTTTTAAATTTTTGGGCCGGTTTCTTTGTTTTATGATAGAAATCAAAAAAGATTTGGGAAAAATAAATGGATTGATTGAGATTATGGAGATTGTTGGAAAATTTATTGGATCCTTTTAAGCCAGTTTGGTAAAGACGTGAAACATTTTTCTGAAAAACTGCTTTTCTCTATTTTTAATTTTACATTGTTTGGTTTGCAGAAAGTGTACAGAAAACCATTTTCTCCTATGGGTGAAATTGTTCTCCCAATGATGGAAAATCATTTTCCCTTCAAAATGAAGGGAAAATATTTTCCTTCCTTTTCCTTATCTCTTTGCATGCACCTTCTCTCACTACCTCTTTACTTTCCATTTCATTTTCCTTTCCTTTATCATTTTTTTTACATATGAACCAAACAACGGAAAACTAATTTTGGAATTGTGTTTCCATCTGGAAATTGTTTTCCATGAAAAATCATTTTACACTGAAAATGTTTACACCCAACCAAAAGGAACTTTCAGTGAGATATTTAAAGGGAATTTTGATGGGAGAAAACGGTAGGCTAATGAGGTGTGATGAGAGATAAGGTAGGGAATTGTGATGGTTTATAAATTACACTCCATTAACAACTATAATATTTCATTGGATAACTGGTGCTATATGAATTTTGTCTTATATTGTAAGATAAGGTAGATCATAGGAGATATCGGATAGGTTAATCAGAGCAAATGTATACCCCTTTTTTTCCTTCTATTTTGTAAGTGTCGGGTTTTTTCCCTCTTATGCATCAAAAAAAAATTATGTAAGGAAGGGGATGAAGATGGTATCCCTCTAAAAATACTAAATTATTCTTAATGCATCTAATGGAATGAAAAAAATTACAAAAAAAACAATTTAAGAACCCTTTCTCATTTCAACCATGTGTTAATGTATTCAAAGATAATATTGTAATACTAACTATTTCACAATTTAATTATTAAAATATTAGATATGTTACCTTTATGTGTTGATTTATAGCTTAAATTGATTTCTTTTTGCAATGTACAACTTTTTATTTTTATTGTCAATAATTTCATATCAAGTGCAAAATTAACTACATCAAGTAACTTTGTGTTGAAGGAGCGTACTCATGAACCTCTATCCGATATATCTAACGATATGACAATGACTATTTTGTGACAATTAATACATTATATAAATTTAAGTATATACGCCATAAGACACTATTGTATGTTGTCTAATTTGATCTATCTTCTTAAACGAGTTCTTATGAGTGTCACCTCTATTCTAAATAGCGATGCACATATCGCGAAGACAAAAAGAAGGTGTATAATGAAAGACAAACGTCATGGTAATACCGTTTCGCTAGAAATACGAAAGAAAACGCAACTCCATTCGGTTATGTTTCATATAACAACCAATGTAATTTCGCATACTATCACTATCAATACTAATCAAATTTAAATTTATTGTATTATTATGATTTTTGATTTTTTTAGACGGTTAAATTACTTTAGAAACTAGTAAATCTCAAAAATTATTTTTTTGATCAAATTTACGTAATAACTTAAAATCTCATATATGATATGTATATTACAACACGATTAAATTAATGATAGATATAATTTTGATTATACGCTTAATTTCCTTAGGCCGAAATAATAATTACTCTACATTAAATTATGGTCAAAGTTCTACAATAACAATCCACGTAGAATAGTTTTATTATTTCGTCTTCAATTAATACTGTCATGGCAACGCAATATATATATTTTTAGATATCAGCGTTAATGAACATGGTTGTTGTTCTATAAAATTTAATCGACATAGCGAAGAGCAACACTAGCCGAGAAGCGTAAATCCAAAGGTTGTAACAATAAATAGCATTTTTTAGGATCAATTTATGTGTATTTAAATTAAGTAATTAGCAAACGTTAGATACTTCATATGTACAGCACATACAATAGAGATAAACATGTCAACCATAGCAAATGATTCACTTGAGATAGAAGTGGGTGATCATGAGAATATTGGCGATAGTGTTAGCCACGTGAACAGTGTGTCAGTATTATAAAAGCACAAATTTTAAAATACATGCAAGTTAGTAGGCGATTATGTTTTAAATAAAATAACATAAATTTTCAATTATTATATTGGTGAATATAGTAGTATACTTAAAATGGAATTTTTTAAAAATAGATTACTGGGATATTGGAGCCCCGTATGGGAATGTGAGGATTGTGGAGCAATGATGTGGTTCGAGAATTGTGCGAAAAGCATATCAAAACAGACAAACCAAAATTCTCACTCTGTTGTATGCAAGGCAAAGTTGTGCTTGCTTTATTGTGTCAACCTCCACAACTCCTCACGGACTTGCTCGAAGGAAAACATCCAAGAAGCAAGCACTTTATCGGCAATATACGACCCTATAATATGATGCATTTGTTTACATCAATGAGAGGAAAGATACAAGCACCTTCAACTCAAGGACGTGGACCATATAATTTCAAAATAGGTGGTCAGAATCATCATTTATTTGGGAGTTTGTTGCCGAATGAAGGCTCACGTCCAAAGTTCTCTCAACTATACATATAGGAAAAATTGATTTAATCAGTCCCAACTATGGGCGTCCCGACAAAAACGATCCCAACTATGGTTTTTTATTGTTCGGTCCCAACTTTGAATGATATTTTACGGTAGTAGTCCCAAAGAGGTTAGAAACTCTGCCGTAGCAGGTAATTTACCATTTTTTTCTATCTTCTTCCTCCCTCCTCTGCTCCTCCTCTCCTCTGCCACCCAACCCCCTGCCCCTTCCATACTACCCCCTCCCCCGCCCCCAACCACCCATCCCCCGCCCCCCAAAACCCCTCCACTACCCTCCCATTCTCCCACCTCCCCTTTCCCCTCCCCCGCCACCCCCTCCCCCTGCCCCGGCCCGCCCCTCCTCCCCCTCCCCCCCCGTCACCTATCCCCCAACCCCGAAACCCCTCCCCTTCCCCCTCCCGCCACCCCCTCCCCTGCCTCCCAAGTTTTAGTCAATAAACAGCAGCTAATGCCTAATAAACTGTAACCTCGTATCCATCCTCTCGTAAACTGGTAGTAATTACGCACAATATAGAAAGGATATACAATACAATATATCCTCATCAATGAACCAAAATTCCAAAAAAAGAAATTGCAACTGATGATTTCAACTAATTATCACACACAAAACAATTGCTCGTAAATAAACATGTCAGATATTATAGCTTAAAATTAATTATTTCCTCATTTATATTATCATCAATCGAAACAATTCAGACATTTTATATTATCAAACAATAATTTCCAACATATCACAATTCGTAACGCAATAAACTCGAACTTCCAGCAGAAGCCGTAAATTTCGGGCATAACACAAATACATTCTCAATAAAGATTAAAAAAATCGAAATTAACCATGAATTTTAGGTCACACTAACAAAAATTAGGCAAAAACAAAAACGCGAAATCTTGAAGAATAAGATCAGTCCGCCATTACTGCTTTTTATCGAGCAAAATCTTGAAGAAGTGAATGATCTTAACCCTATCTCCTTTTTCCCTGTGAATAGACATCGACGGTTGCATTTCCCAAGAATTATGTGAATGCGAAGCGAAAACATAATTAAAATGGAGAATAATAAATTCGAGGAGGACGCGTAGCAGAATAACAGTGATGGAGGCAACGGTAAGAGCAGAGATCTTATGTCGGTGATGGAAGGCGCAACTAGGTTGCGTGGACAGAGGTGTCGTAGCAGGGGTGTCGTTTGGGTGGAAGGGAAGGGGAAGAGGAGGGGTGGCAGGGGAAGGGGAGGAAGGAGGGAGGAGAGCGAAAGACTGAAGGAGGAGGTAGAAGAAACAGGTAAAAAAAAGTAAAAAGGAAAATAGAGGTTCTTTACCTGTTTAGCAAGCACCCGTCCACTCGGACCACCAGTGTAAAGGGGGGGGGGGTTAAAGTTGGGACTGAACAATAAAAAACCATAATTGGGACTGTTTTTGTCAGGACGCCCATAGTTGGAACTGTTTAAATCAATTTTTCCATACATATATGACACAGAACATGAGATTGCTAATAGAAAGTCCGTTGTTCGGTACAGTAGACATTATACCTTTTTATTAGAGGTGATTAACATGGGCCCGGTCCGGCCCGAAAGTGGGCGGGTTTTGGACACGAATTTTCGTCGCACGGTCGGGCCACGTGCGACTTGAATATAGTTATTATAAGACAATGTAGAGCTTTGAGTTATTATTCCGGGCCACGAGGACAACACAAAGGATAAACAAAATTATTATAAGACATCGTAGAGCTTATAGTTACTTTAACCTTTTTTAGATGCTTGAGACAAATGCATGACAAATTAAGAAGTAACATGGAATAACTGAATATAATGCACGATCCTATGTCAATGTGAATTAGTGATCCTAATTTTAATTAATTTATGTCCAACAAATGTTACCAAGCTTTGTGATTACCTCGATAACCCCTTTTCAAATTTCACAAGCAAAATTTGTCAACGACAACAACTTTGTACTTATATAACCAATTAAAAGGGGTCGAAAAACAATCATACAACAACGGGTATAGACTATATATTAGCGTGTGAAAAGATAAAGTCTTGTATACTTGAAAAGCACAATAGAGACCAAGATCACAAGGTACACGCATTTATATAGAGATAACCTATACTTTCACCATTCTATAAAAAAGCAAGAGTAGAAAATTATATTTTTATTCTTTTGGATAAGAGAAATTGAGATGATATCGATACAAAAACAACACCAACAATCTTTTCTCAAAAAATAAGTATATTTTATAAATGATAGTAATTGTATAATATTGAGTGGTTCTCATACACTTCAATTGTCTATAAATAAAATGGTGGTATATTAATCTGAAAAAAAATTGCTAAATAAAGTTCTAGGTTATTTGAATTTGTGTTTCAAAAACTATGAGGAAGAAGAATGAAGATGAAATGAGAAGAGAAGAGCCAAATAATTCATTCTATTATTACTCATCATCATTAGAGGTCAGGCGTGTCATCTTTTTTTTTTTTGAGGTGAAACGAGAATAAATATTATTAGCTAACATCCAACTCTGCTAAGGTTAAAATACCTTGCGTTAACGAGTTTACAAGAACCTCCTCCACCCCATTAGAGGAATGGAGACGAGCAGTTAAATGAGCAACTGTATTCCCTCCCCGTTTAACATGTGAAATAGAAAAATTATCTAAACTCTTCAAGCACACATCTTCAACCACGAGGTCTAAAGGAGAACGACCAAAGCTCTTCAAGAATATTGCTTTAGAAAGATTGCTCGCGTCACATTCGAGTTCAATGGAGGTGAACCCACAATTTCGAGTAACTTGCAGGCCAAACTTGGCTGCCAGCATGGCTTCAGCTACACGCCAGCGCGCACGAACTCTTTTCACTGCAACCAACACCACAGACCCACTGTCTTCTCTAACTCCAACACCCACACCAATTTCATCCTCTCCCAACATAGCAGCATCATAATTGAGCTTGTACCAACCCGCTGCAGGTAACACCCATCTCGATCTCGACGGAAATGGCTTGGCAATCGAAAGCCGATGAACCGAAGAAGCATAATTTTTGTAATCATTCACTAGCTTCAAAAAACCAACAGCACCCAACCTCAATATTGTTCCATGGGTCCTCGAAAACCACAGAATTGCTGTATGACCACGCCGCCTATGCGAGTGCCAAGAAAGAGAGCAAATCATTATTTTCAAGCTTTGATCGAATCCAAACAAAAAACTCCATGAAAGAGGAGGTTGGCCCATCCACCACATACTGAGTAAACGGTGAATTACTCCAAATAGGCGCAACAAGAGAGCAATGAAAAATAGCATGAACTATAGATTCTTGCTCACCATTACAGTGATTGCACGCCCCATCATCAATAATGTGACGATCTCTAAGCCTCTCTTTCGTGGCCAAAACCCCTGTACAAGCTCTCCACAAGAAGTGACTGAGCTTTGGAGGTCCATCAAGATTCCATATTGCTTTCCAAGTCTCACTATTATCTCCACCGAAGCGCGACCTCCATCCCCTCAAGTGCCCAAGCCTCCCCAACCAGTACCCAAATTTCGTGGAATACACACCATTAGAAGCCGGCCACCAGTATTGAATATCACCAGGCTTTCGGCTACTAAGGGGCATTTCCCTAATCAACGCTGCATCATTTTCAGTGAAATGAGTTGACAAAGCTAGTTCATTCCAATGCCCTACAATATTAATCAAATCCGACACTCTCAAATCAGCAGGGCTCTCTAAATTGGGTGTAGGAACCACCAAAGACGAGTCACCCGGCAGCCAAGAGTCTTCCCAAACACTAATACTACTACCGTCACGAACTCTCCACTTCAGCCCTTCTAGCAGTAGCGCTTTCGCCCCCCAAATGCTGCGCCAAACGTAGCTTGGATCGAAACCCCTCCGAGCACACGAGAAAATTGATCGCGGGAAGTAGCGGGCCTTCATCACATGATGAGCTAAGGAGCTTGTATCACATAACAACCGTCAACCCTGTTTTGCTAAGAGTGCTTGGTTAAAAACCTTGAGATCCCTGAAACCCATACGTAGGGATAGATTGGGAGACACAATTTCTCCCAACTCACCCAATGCACTTTTCGTTCAGTACCCCGGGCACCCCTACCAGAATATGGCACACATAGAGTTGATCTCATTCAAAATACAATCCGGCACCGCAAACAAACTCATCATATACGTAGGGATAGTTTGGATGACCGCCTTCAATAAAACCTCTTTGTCTGCACGATAGAGCTGTTCACGGACGGGACGACCCGCTAGGCCCGCCCAACCCGGCCCGCTAGGCCCGCCCAACCTGGCCCACTAAAGTTGCGGGCTTGGACAACAAACTTTTAAAAAAAATTCTTAATGGGCGGGCCAAGCCCGGCCAGCTAATATTAATGGGCGGATATGGACAACCTCAAATATACCGCGGGCAAGCCCGCCCGGCCCGTTTATCATAATATCTATTTTCTATGAAATATAAAGTTTTATCTAACTACTTTAGTGTTGATTTATCTTTTGTAATATATAGTTTATTTGCACTAATATAGCTTTGGTAACACATAATTGTCTTTATTCTTACCTTTACTAACTTAATTTCTTAATAATTTGTCGTCTTCTAACATTTTTGTTACGAATATTTTTAACTTTCTCTTTATCTTACGTTGTGATTATCAACTTTTTTTCTATTTTAACCAAAATTATGTTTTAATCTATAAATATTAAAGGAAATTAACTAGAGTATTTGGAAAAAAATTAAAGTATTAATAGGCCCGCGCGAAAGCCCGTCCGTTTATTAGGGCGGGTCATGGACAAGTAGTTAAGCCCGCATAAAAGGGCTTGGACTAGACATATTAGGCCCGTTGGACAATTTTTTTTGGTTCGGCCCGCCCCGCAACCCGCCCAAGCCCGCAAATGATCACCTCTACTGCACGAGATAAGAGCTTCTCTTTCCATCCTTGAATCTTCTTCCACACCCTCTCTTTGAGCACCGTGAAAATCATCTTTTCGATCTACCAATCACTGTCGGAAGGCCCAAGTACTTCTCATGTCTCTCAACCTCTCTCCCACCCAATAAAGATCGTATTTCCATCTTTCTATTACTCTCCACATTTTTACTAAAAGACACTTCAGATTTATCGAAATTAATTTTTTGACCAGATGCTCTTTCATACGTACTGAGAATATCAGCCACAACAGAGCATTCCAGAAGTGTAGCTCTAGTAAACAAAATACTATCATCAGCAAAAAATAAGTGAGAGATACGGGGAGCAAAGCGACATACCCTAGCTCCATGGATCAAACCATCATCAGCTGCTTTAGACAGTAAAGTCGACAAAGCCTCAGCACAGAGGAGAAAGAGATACGGGGACAACGGATCTCCCTGCCGAAGTTCCCTCGATGGAATAACGTGGCCTCCAACACTCCCATTCAGCTTAAAAGAATACGACACACTAGAGAGACAATCCATAATCCTACGCACCCAATCTTCACAAAAACCAAGTCTGAGCATCACCTTTTCCAAAAAAGACCATTCAACACGATCATAGGCTTTACTCATATCTAGCTTGAAAGCCATTAGCCTTGACCTCCCATCCCCCTTCCTCTTCATATGATGGAAGATTTCAAAAGAAATCATAGCATTATCAGTGATTAATCTACCTGGGACAATTGCACTCTGATGCATCGAAATAAGGTATGATAGGAAGACTTTAAGTCTATTAGCCATCACCTTAGAAATCATCTTATAAATAACAGTACAAAGACTTATAGGCCTAAAATCTCCCATCTTCTGAGGGTTCAGGCATTTGGTAATCAACACAATACAAGTTTTGTTCAACATATCAATTCGCGTCTCTCCCCTCCACCACTCTTAAACGAACCGCACAATATCACTCCCCACAATATGCCAAAACTTTTGATAAAGTAGAGCATGCATACCATCAACACCGGGAGCTTTATTAGGGTGCATCGAAACAAAGCCCCCTTATCTCCTCCGGGGTTGGGACAACCACCAAAGCCTCATTAGCCGTATCACTCACCTTGGCCGTGAGGCCAGCCAGAGCTGCATCAAACTCCGTCGGAAGTGAAGAAGAAAAAATGTTAGTAAAATAATCAGAAATAATCTCACTCACATCCTCCTCCCCCTCCCGTCATTCCCCTTCATCATTTTTGAGCTTGTGAATCATGTTACGCTTTTTTATTTGGCTTGCTTTATGATGAAAATAAGAAGTATTCTTATCACCATCGCGCATCTCATTTGCTCTAGCTCTAGCATGCCAATAAGACTCATGCAACCTATTCAGCTCATCCAACTCCTTCACAATCTCCTTGCATTTCTCAATCATCAAGCCATCAGGCGCTTTGTTTTCCCACACTTGTAGCTCTTCTTCTTTCATCTTGATGCGCTTCTTAATATCCCCAAAGGTGGCAGCAGCCCACCCACTCAAAGTCATGGCACATTCTTCAACTTTTTCGTTGATGTTCGAACCCCTATTCGTCGCCCAGGCTTGCTGTACTACATTTGAACAATCCGGATTAGAATGCCAAAGAGCCGTAAAATGAAACCGTTTACCCCTTCTCCGACTCCGCCCTTCCATATCAGTTTCAAGCAAAATCGGTGCATGATCGGAGCGATAAATGGGGAAATTCCGAACACGCGCATGAGGGAAGAGCTCATCCCATTCATCACTAGCTAAAAACCTATCCAACCTTTCCCTGATCATAATCATCTCATCATTCCCTCTTCTCCAAGTATAGGTACCACCTCTATACCCCAAATCATGAATCTCACACAACTCCACCGCTTCCCGGAAAGCGTCAATTTACCTCTCACTCCTAATCGCCCCACCCTCTTTCTTAGAAGCATGAAGAATCTCATTAAAATCACCGAAAAAAATCACAGGAAGCGAAATAGTACCTTTAATATCACGCATAAGAGCCCAAGTCAAATGTTTATTAGCTGCTTCCGGTCAACCATATATCCCTACAGCCATCCACATGGGAACATCATCATCATTACACACCTCAACAGCCACGTGATGAACCGAGTAAGAAATCACCCGAACATTGACATCTCGCCACCGAAGCCCATACCCCGAAACCAGGACCCACACTACTCAAACATAACCCATATGTGAACCCACACTTCTCTTTAACAATTTGAAGTTTTTTCGAATCAATCATAGTTTCCATCAAGAAAACTACGTTAGGCCGCTCTCTCCAACACCATGTTTGAAGAGTTTTAACTGTCCAAGGGTTGCCCATTCCCTGACAGTTCTAGCTCAATATTTTCATTGTTCTTCGCGGGGTTGGTAATCACCAACCTCCGCTCTTGTCAAGGAATTTCCATCCCCATCAACGTTACACACCATTTTCAATCTTTTTTCTGTTACATCCGTCTCCTCCATCATCACATCATCACCATCCATTCCGGACCACTGCATCCATAACACTCTTTCTTTTTTTCGGACCCCTCGACACACTACTACCCCTGCACACTCTTTTTAACAACAATAGGGGACTTCTTCAAATATTTCGTTTGTTTACCAATGCTAGCATGATGATAACCAATTGAAAAAGACAAATTTTCAACATTAACGGGAACATTTCCCCCATCCACAACCGGTTCAACAAGAGCTCCAATACCTCCGCCTCACACCCCCCTCCACGACATCCTTATGCACCTCAACTACCTCCCCGACCCCTCCACGACACCCCGGCTAACCTCCACCCTCCCAGCCTTCTCCTGCGGCATTATTAGCTCCCCCACCCTTAGAACAATATTATCCTCCAGACCCCCAACATGCATAACAATACCATTAGCAAGATTTTCTCCCTCCCCCTTAGTACTACTATCAAGCTGACATAGGGAAAACTAGGTCGTTACTAGTCTCCTAAAGTCAAACAAAACCTAACTAGACCACTAAACTAAGTAAAGTGACAAGCAAGGATCATTCTTCCACAAGGACTAAGGAGCACCAATATGTGTTAATTTAACAATAAGCTAGGCCGAAGAAATCGTCAAGTTTTGGTTAAACTAAGGGTATAAACTATTGAAATCAAATTAGGAAAAGCACTAGGAATGGGAAAACACCACAATCATAGTTCACATCCAACAACCGAGTAGAGATATAGGGATTGACATGTATTGGGGATATGCAAAGGGAACAAACAAACCTAAACACCTCAAAAATCGTTGTTAGGGAGTTTAGAGTCCTAATTATGGAAACAAAACCTATATTTCGAGGTGTTATCACCTAACTAGGCCAAGTTAGGAATTGAAATCAAACCCAATTTAATAACAATCAACAAGTGATGTATATCAACTAATCAATCAATCATGAAGGTCAACCACATAAAAGTAAACCATTAAATGGACAACAAAAGGATCAAAAGGTGATAGAGTTCACATCAACTAAGTGACCAATCAACATCAAAGATTGAAATTGCACAAATCCCAAGCATAACCAACCCAATAAACTCTACTCATGAAAATAAGATGCAAACAACAATTGGGCTACTCCCAATCCTAGTTAATGAACTACTCACTACCCATTATACTACCAAACATCCTAAACATGGAAAAATTAGCAATAAACATCCTAAACATGGAAAAATTAGCAATAAATCGCCAATCCAAAAATAGCAAAAATCAAAAATCAAGACTTTAAAGCAAAAACAAAACAAAATCTAGTGAACAAACAAGAAGAAACTAGGAAAAGATGAAAACTTTAATCTAGATTAACTATTAAATATGAAGATTAAACAATGAAAACAATTAAAATAAAGCAATAAAAGAAGAGAGAGAGAGTAAGAAATGCTCATTGATAAATTGTTGAATCTTCAAATACAAGTTGTCACCCTTGAATCTCCAAATCTTCAATCTTTCTTTGAATTTTCTCACTTTTCCCCTAAACTAAGCTATGGAGGCTAATCCTCCCTAAAACCCTAAAAATACTCTAACGGCCCGTTTGGTAAGAGGTCATAAATGGTGGAAATGGTAATGCATTATAGTGTAAATTTGTACTAGAAATCCAATGTCATTACCTATGGTAATGCTACTCCATCCCAAGATATCCATTTTCTTCCTAAAATCTCATTACTATCCATAACCACTTGGGAAGGTGGTATTGGGTGGTAATGGAAATTTATAAAGGGAAACCCATGTTTTGTGATAAAGTTTCATTCCCATGGTTATTGACATGAGAACTTTTTTACAAATTTACACTAAATTTTATTACCATTACCACTATTTATGACCACTAACCAAACGGGCCGTAAAACTAAAAGTAGGGAATAAAATAAAACTTTTTTTTCTCAAAATGGGCTAAGTGGGGTATTTATACTCCCCCTCAATTACATCGTCGTAAACAAAATGGGCTGAAGAAAAACGTGCGAATAACAGCAGCCAGGGCGGGCTCCACATGGACCGGGCGGGCTGACCAAGGCACCCCGGACGGGCTGGGTCAAGGCCCGGACAGTGCAGGGTGGTCGGGCCCATGCTGATCCACCGAGAGGGGCATGCTATCCTTCTTCGTCGAGGCATAATCTCCACTCTTCAGCAGCCCGGGCGGGCATGGTACTTGCTCGGGCGGGCCAGCAGACGCGCCTGACTTCAAAGAGCCATATCTCTTTCATTTTTCGTCGGAATCAGGATTTTTACCACTCGTTGGAAAGCTATCAAGCGAAACTTTCATCTCCCACTTGAATCACTGAAAAATATTATTTGTGATGAAAGTTAGGACTGTTTTAATATGACCCTTGTGCACAAATCCTTCCAAAAGCTCTTATTTTGGCAAAATTGCTCCACTCTATGCTTGGTGTGTGGTATGGATAGGTGGGAAGTGTGGTGTAGGATAAGCTCTATATTATAGCACTAAATCAAGCCACCCCTCTAACTTTGAAACTCGAACGCGTAGCTCCAAAAAGCTTACCTACATAGAAGACCAAGCACAAGGGGAGAAACTATACATATTAAATTATAAAATGAAAATAAATAAAGAAAACAATAATAACTAAAAAGGAAATAAAATTAGAAGAATAATTACGAAAATTAAACTAAAACGACTCTAATTAAGCACGAATTACTAACCTATGAGTGACATAAATGTCTCTCATCACAAGCCCAAAATCATTATGACATACCTGGATGGTGCTTACAACATCAACTGGGCGACCCTCCAAAGGCGTGGAGGTACGCACCATGTCTTCATGAGGAGATGGTGAGGTGGAACGAGCACCCGAGTGACTTATGCCCCCCTCACACATAGCTCTCGCTAGTGTGTTATGCCCCGTAACATCAGCATTATCCTCCCACTTTCGTCTCGGCACCGGGCTAATGAAATTCAACACCCTCGAGCAAGACAAAAATCGTCTTGCTTCCTCCTTCTTCTTAGCCCCTCCTCGACGCGGCGAAGCTTTAAGCCACGCTCCCCACTGCTTTGCATCCCCTCAATTATCCTCCACAGCCTCCGTACAATCTCTCTCCATGTGGCCAATCAATCCACATACATAACAAAAAGTCGGCAACCTTTCGTAGTTAATTTCTATCAACACCACTTTCCCACTACTACTTCGAACATGCTGCACTCGACGTAAAGGTTTCGTGATATCCATGGAAATCTGGACCCTGGCATATTGATCCCATAGAATTACATCAGTGTCCACGTCCAACACTTCCCCCATCGTGCCTCCGAGCAACCTAATATGATTTTCAGATCTAGAGTCAAGGGGCAGATTATACATCCTGACCCTGATAGGACTTCGGGTGACAAGCTAAAGTCGTATCACCTTATCAAAAATAACCTAAAGTCCACTAACAAGTAGTCAGGGAAGTCAGGATCGAATCCACAAGGAGAAAGTTATATTATTGTATCTGAATTCTAATATTATACTAACTAAATCAGTTGAAAATGGGTGTGTGACTAAACTAATAGGCAAATGATAGAACTAAATATGAAGGTATGAATCAATTAATAAAGAACTAGGACTATGGATCACTATGCATACAATTCGGAAAATCAGAGACGAATAATAACTACCCAATAAGTCAATTTATCTAGGGCACATGTAATTTCTCTCGAACATTACCTCCCTCAAAGATCACCTAGCCGCTCTCGCATGGTCAAGGATCACTATGCCTAATGATTGAAAGCCTATACGAAATCTCTCCTCTCGAAGTAGATTCAATATTGCGATAATAGAAATACAAATCAGGTCTAATTCATAAATCTAGCATGAACGATTCAATCACAGGAAACAATTGATATAAAGGGTAATTATATTAATCTATTAATCCCTCATTGCATACATAGATCCCCACAATCCTAGAAATAAAACTACTCACTCATGTTTGAGAATCCAATAACAAATTCCATATAAAAATCCATACTTTGAACTATTGCAAATAACTAAGAAATTACTCTAATCAATAATAGAGGAAGCAAACAATAATGGAGAAAACAAGGAAGAAGATTACCAAATTAAAGAACTATATTGAACTTGCGAATAATCCAAAGGTTTGATCTTGAATCACAATGAAAAGTAATAAAAACTAGGGTTCTTGAGAGAATCTATGAGAAAAATAAGAGCTAAAACAAAGATAAAACAAAAGATCCTTAATAAATGTTCTAACTTTCCTATTTATACTAAGTGGCCCGAAAATATTAAATGAACGCGCGCGGAGAGAAGCCCGATCGGGCCAACCAAGCCCGATCAAGTCGGGCACAAAGAAAGTAGCAGCGTTCAAAAGCAGACCACGCCCGATGGTGTCGGGCTACCTCGCCCGATGAAGTCGGGCCGCCTATGTTCAGCGCCCATCTCAGCAGATGCATGTATGATCTCGCCTAGCGCCCGATGCTGTCGGGCTGCCTCGCCCGATGAAGTCGGGCGTCAGACATTAGCGTGCGGGGACTCAGCGCAGCAGCTTCGAACACTCTCGCCCACGAACACGCCGATGCTATCGGGCCATCTCGCCCGATCGGACTGGACAACAAAACAACGACCGGGCAACGTCGCCCGATCGGGCCCGCAACAAACACTTTCTTGGCCATGATGGACGCCCGATCGGGCATCAGGAGCCCGATGGAGTTGGGCGAGGCACCGTTTAGGCAGCTCTTGGCTTTAGATGTCAAAGATTTACTTCTTCTTTTGTCCAGGGCCTCGGAAAGCATTCTCGGGACCTCGGAACTCATCAAATATGTCTTCGAACCTCTCCAGTCCAGTGTAATGGTCAGATAGTGGTAGAAAATAGAGAAATAACTCCCTTAAACCTGCAATCAGACACAGAACAGAAAACCACAACTAGATGGAGAGAGCTAGCATAAAATGGCCCCTAAGAGCACCATTGATACACATTTTAGCTCAAATACAGGGGGAAAAACACTATATAAAAGCATCACATCAAACTCCCCCAAGCTAAACCTTTGCTTGTCCTCAAGCAAAGCACAACAGGAATAAGAATAGGATTGCTTCACCACTCAGATGGAAAAGTTTAAACTCAATTATTTCCAACTCAAAATCATTCAAGCAAGCAAAATTCAAGTTCAGTCGCTCAGATCACCTGACTACCAATCACTTAAGTAAACCATCAAACGCAGCTGCCCTACATATCATGCAAATCTTGGAAAGGTGCTCACCGTGGTGTCACTCCTCTCAATTTTGTGGCAGGCAAAATATGTGCCCGATCGCTCACCAACCCAACCATAATAGCCCTTCCCACTCACACTCTCATGTGTTTAGAAAGGTATAATATCGCTCATCCTAATCAGGTCGACTCAAATAACAGACTTAATCTTCGACTTTGGCATATTGACTCAATATTATTCCAATAAACAATCGAACACGTGCTCAAAAGGTCTTTTTCAGGGTTGTAATGGGGCTCGGGCAAAGGTATGGAAATTATTTGGGAAATGTGGTGGAAAAGCCAAGAAAGGGGAGCAAAAAACACTAGTAGGACTAGGTGTGGTAGAAACAACTCCCATGGCATCAACAACTTAACCAAGATAATAACCAACTTTTGAAATTTCACGAACCAACCAACAATTGTCATTTTCAACATAATTTCCAACACTTTTGATAGTTAACGAATGAAGATCATAGAAATTTTTCAGATTTTTCACTATCAATGATTTTTTTTTCTTTCTTTTCTTTGTATAAACATATCATTATTTTCCAACCGCCCTACGGAATCAACCACATAATATGATATAAACTTAACAAATGCTCCCCCAAGCTAGGCTTGGGACAATAGTCATTGCAAAGGCTCAAGGTGTGTAATGTGGTTTAATATAGATCCAAAAAGATGTCATTAGGCTCAGCGGGGCTAGGGGGAAAAATTCATTAAACAACTCTGAGGCTTAAAGATTAAACAAATGAACGCCTTTATCACAGCACATGCCTAAAGTCACCAGAACTCAACGAGTACAATGCCAAAACCAAAATAAGAATGCTACGAGGAACTAACACACAAGAATAGATCGGATATAGAGATAAATCCGAGGGCAAGAATGAATCCTCACAATCTAACCAATTCAAGCATGCAGTTAAAATAGGCGCTTTATTAACAAAATTCACTCAAGATCAAGGCAGTCCAAGATCACATCACAACGTCTCAATCACAAATGCCCAACTATCCAGTATAATGAGTTAAATCATTTTTCAAAATAAGTTCGGGGCACAGGGAAGCAATCAATCTATTCATATTCAACTCGTATTTTTGTGTTTTTTCAGCAATATTTCATTTTTTTGTGATTTTTCAATTTTTTCAAAGCGATTAAACTAACTTAACTATCCTAAAAAAAACAGTAAAACAAAAAGGAAAACAATAAAAACAAAAAGAAAAACACTACTAATACTTACAGAAATCCTCCCCCAAGCTGAACTTGGCAATGGCCTCATTGCAACAAGGGAAAGGAAAGGGACATGGGCATCAGCCGCCCATCAGCCAGGATCAAGAAGTTTAGTAGCCACATGTTGGACCACCTCTTGCGACCCGCGTTGAACTGGAATGCTAGTGTGGTGGCCCTCTTGTAGATGAATGCGGTGCGCATTATGATCAGGGTTGATTCCTGTCAAGTCATCAGTGCTATAGCTAATGGTCTTTTTGTGAGTCTGTAAGACCTTTAAAAAATGCTCATCACCTGCAATAGACTCGACAAGCACATCATGTGAAATGGCACGGGAGAGGGGGTAAGGCATGCAATCATGGATCGGTTCATCTATAATATCAACTCTATAACATGACTCCTCTAACATTGAGCTTTTAGGTGCATTGTTTAGGCTAAACATGACCTTATCATCCCCCACAGTCAGTGTCAGTTTCCCACTCTTAACATCTATCACCGCCCAAGCAGTATGGAGGAAAGGTCTCCCAAGGATAATGGGTGTTTGAGTGTCTTCGGCCATGTCTAATATAACAAAGTCCACAGGGATAAAGAATTTACCTACTCTAACAGGGACGTCCTCTAATATACCTAAGGGATATTTCACAGAACGGTCAGCCATTTGCAGAGTAATGGTAGTACATTTTAATTCGCCCATGTTCAGTTGCTTACAGATAGAAAGAGGCATGACACTTACACTGGCACCCAAATCACATAAAGCTTTGTCGATAAATATGGTGCCAATGTGACAGGGGATGGAAAAACTCCCTGGATCCTTCAATTTAGGTGGAGACTGGTTTTGTAAAAGAGCGCTGCATTCAGCAGTAAAAGCCACAGTCTCCACCTCATTGAGAGTCCGCTTCCTCATCAACAGTTCTTTCAAAAATTTAGAATAAGCGGGCACTTGATTTAATAATTCGGTAAAAAGGAACCGTTACCTGCAGATTCCGTACTACCTCTAAAAAC
The DNA here is from genome assembly GCA_947648045.1 of Beta corolliflora. NCBI lineage: Eukaryota > Viridiplantae > Streptophyta > Magnoliopsida > Caryophyllales > Amaranthaceae > Beta > Beta corolliflora. The sequence goes on from CANSZD010000328.1 coordinate 18,719, forward strand.
TTACCATACCGGTGGTCGAGTTTCCTCTTGAGCATCCGCTCGGGGAATGGTAGCTTGATCACCTGGAGGCCACGTTTTCTCCTTAGTCACCTCCTTAGTCTTGTCTGCGGCCTCCTTGCTCTACTTGAGGTTCAGCATCCTCAGGCACTTCTTGTGGTTTTGGTGATTCCACCTCTAGCATTGCCGGAGCATCGTACTGCATTCCACTGCGAAGGGTGATAGCATTGGCGGTGTCCCTGGGTTGCATAGGTTGTGAAGGTAGTGACCCAGATGGCCTACTAGCAGATGAACTAGCCAGCTGAGCAATTTGTGACTCCAACATCTTATTGTGTGTCCCTTGTAGCTTATTTCGGGCATGCGGGCTCTCAAATTGAGACACGGTATACGCTTGAAAGGAAATAATACCTTTCGCATCTCGCAACATTAAACTTTTGAGTTCGGCAATAGCCGGGTCCGAAGGAGGTGTAGATTGATCTTTGTTGAAACGGGAGTTCTCGATATCCAGGGAGGAGCTTGTGGTTGATATTGTTGTTGTTGATGATGCTGTGGATAATGTTGTTGCTGCGGAGTCATCACATTATTACTCCTATACGAGAGATTTGGATGATCTCTCATCCCGGGATTATAGGTATTAGAGTAGGGATCGAACTGAGGCTTGTGTGGTGACTGTAATGCATGCACTGGCTCACTAGAGTGTGAAAGAGCGGGGCATTCTTGAGAGTTATGTCCAGCTATCCCACAAGCGTCACAGATGAAAGCATTGTGACCAGAAACACTAGCCATAGCATTGACACTCATGTGAGGGGAGGAATTGTTACCTAGCTTCAGAGAATCAATCTTCTGGTGAAGAGCAGCTAGTTGTCCGGTCAGTAAAGAAATGGCTTCAACTTCATGTTTACCTCCCTTTGTCATAGAGGAACGAATAGTAGACGCTTGGTGAGAAGCGAGTTTCTTTAGAAGTTCATGCCCTTCGTCTACGGCTTTATCCATGAAAAACCCACCTGCAGCTCCATCAATTACCCGTCTCGTATCTGCATCAACTCTAGTGTAGAAAATGTGGCACAAATACCACTTGTCAAAACCATGATGGGGGCACAGACGCTGCAGATCTTTGAATCTTTCCCAAGCTTCATATAGTGACTCTCCAGGATCTTGGGTGAAGGTCACTATCTCATGACGCATATCTGCAGTCTTCTGGTAAGGGTACCACTTGATGAGAAAGATCTTTGAGAGTTCTGCCCAAGTGGTGATGGTGGAAGGCAGCTTATTATACCAAAATAAAGCTTTATCGTGCAGAGAGAAACCAAACAAGATGAGTTTCATCTCATCAGCAGTAACACCAGCTTGTTTCTGAGTAGCACAACATTGTAAGAATCGCTGCAGGTGCTGATTTGGGTCTTCAGATGGTAACCCTAAGAACCGGTTCTTCGAACCATATTCGAACATGAGACTTAATTTCAAAGTTTGCAGCAGAATAATAGTAGGCAACCGTACCCCGGTGGGCACATTATCGGGAGATGGTTGTGCATAGTCTCTGAAAGTCGGTTTAGCCTCGTCACCCATTCTAGCAGTAATAGGTGATACAGGGAAGCCTTGTTGTGGTGAAGATGGTGGAGAAGGTGTCTTTTGGGAGGGTGTCCCTGCAGACAACTTGGTTTGCTTAGTTGTCTTTTTGAGTCTACGAGCAGTCTTTTCAATCTCCGGGTCAATTGGAATGAGATCTGGGGATTTCAATTTCCTACTCATACATCAAAAACACTAAAACAAATGTGAAATGCTCCAAAGAACAGGTGTTCTTCGGAGTAGAGGTTAGTGTAATACTATAATTCAGACAAAATAAAAATAAACCGTCTCCCCGGCAACGGCGCCAAAATTTGACAAGCTAAAGTCGTATAACCTTATCAAAAATAACCTAAAGTCCACTAACAAGTAGTCAGGGAAGTCAGGATCGAATCCACAGGGAGAAAGTTATATTATTGTATCTGAATTCTAATATTATACTAACTAAATCAGTTGAAAATGGGTGTGTGACTAAACTAATAGGCAAATGATAGAACTAAATATGAAGGTATGAATCAATTAATAAAGAACTAGGACTATGGATCACTATGCATACAATTCGGAAAATCAGAGACAAATAATAACTACCCAATAAGTCAATTTATCTAGGGCACATGTAATTTCTCTCGAACATTACCTCCCTCAAAGATCACCTAGCCGCTCTCGCATGGTCAAGGATCACTATGCCTAATGATTGAAAGCCTATACGAAATCTCTCCTCTCGAAGTAGATTCAATATTGCGATAATAGAAATACAAATCAGGCCTAATTCATAAATCTAGCATGAACGATTCAATCACAGGAAACAATTGATATAAAGGGTAATTATATTAATCTATTAATCCCTCATTGCATACATAGATCCCCACAATCCTAGAAATAAAACTACTCACTCATGTTTGAGAATCCAATAACAAATTCCATATAAAAATCCATACTTTGAACTATTGCAAATAACTAAGAAATTACTCTAATCAATAATAGAGGAAGCAAACAATAATGGAGAAAGCAAGGAAGAAGATTACCAAATTAAAGAACTATATTGAACTTGCGAATAATCCAAAGGTTTGATCTTGAATCACAATGAAAAGTAATAAAAACTAGGGTTCTTGAGAGAATCTATGAGAAAAATAAGAGCTAAAACAAAGATAAAACAAAAGATCCTTAATAAATGTTCTAACTTTCCTATTTATACTAAGTGGCCCGAAAATATTAAATGAACGCGCACGGAGAGAAGCCTGATCGGGCCAACCAAGCCCGATCAAGTCGGGCACAAAGAAAGTAGCAGCGTTCAAAAGCAGACCACGCCCGATGGTGTCGGGCTACCTCGCCCGATGAAGTCGGGCCGCCTATGTTCAGCGCCCATCTCAGCAGATGCATGTATGATCTCGCCTAGCGCCCGATGCTGTCGGGCTGCCTCGCCCGATGAAATCGGGCGTCAGACATTAGCGTGCGGGGACTCAACGCAGCAGCTTCGAACACTCTCGCCCACGAACACACCCGATGCTATCGGGCCATCTCGCCCGATCGGGCTGGACAACGAAACAACGACCGGGCAACGTCGCCCGATCGGGCCCGCAACAAACACTTTCTTGGCCATGATGGACGCCCGATCGGGCATCAGGAGCCCGATGGAGTTGGGCGAGGCACCGTTTAGGCAGCTCTTGGCTTTAGATGTCAAAGATTTACTTCTTCTTTTGTCCAGGGCCTCGGAAAGCATTCTCGGGACCTCGGAACTCATCAAATATGTCTTTGAACCTCTCCAGTCCAGTGTAATGGTCAGATAGTGGTAGAAAATAGAGAAATAACTCCCTAAAACCTGCAATCAGACACAGAACAGAAAACCACAACTAGATGGAGAGAGTTAGCATAAAATGGCCCCTAAGAGCACCATTGATACACATTTTAGCTGAAATACAGGGGGAAAAACACTATATAAAGGCATCACATCATCGGGTGAGAGCAATTTCAGACGGTTGTAGTCCTCCTTCAATTTCATTCATTATCACAAGGTGCTGGTCAAAAGTCCATGGTCTACCATCCAACACCTTTGCCCCATCCCTCGCTGCTGCAAATTGAACCACAAAAAGTCCGTTTTCAATCGGTCGAAACAAGGCATCCTTTGTGATTGCCCAGATTTGATTCATGGTTCTTTTAAAAGCTTCAAAGTTATATGGTCTCATCGTCATAATTCGCCCAACAAGCGCCAATTCAATGCTAGGGTCAACGTCCTCTTTGATGATATCATCAAAGTCAACATTGTTTTCCTCATCTTCCGTAATTTTCAGCGACGACCAACGAGCAAGGGTTTCATCATCCATCATAATCAATCCCTAACAATCTCTCGGAAGGGACAATAACCTCGCTACAAGAGACAAAGGCTCGCGATCCAAGACTGACACACTCGAAACTAGGGGTGTCAAACAGATCAGGTCGGGTCGGGTTCGCGTTCGGGTCAGCTGATTTCGGGTCAGCCACCCCCCAACCCGAACCTGACCCATTTAAGTTTTCAGGTTGAAAAACACAACTTGAACCTGATAATTTCGGGTTCGGGTCAACCCGAAAATGACCTGATTTGACCATAAAAATCCAAACTTTCTACACTACAAAAGTTCAAAACTGTAATTCTTGTCCGACCCCTTAAACGAGCCAACATTTTACAATTATAATTTACTGAATTAACACTTTAAAGTCACATTTAATCTAAAAAGAAATTGCAACCCATAAACCATATAATAAGATACCAAATTCACCCAAAAAAAATCACGATACAAAGTAATAAAATTTGAAACTGCAGAATAGAAATTCAGACAAACCTGAGCCAAGACGGCAGCAATGGACATCCCAAGAGGGAAAGCAATGGCTTCGACATCGGTGGCATTTCTACGCACAGAAAATCTAGGGTTTCTGCGTTTATTGGGAATTCGAATTCCTCTTTGAATAGAGGAAGAAGACGAAGCAGAGGAGGCTTCATCAGGGTAACGTTTCTTGATCTTGTGGGTTGTTGAAGTAATCTGAAGAGGAGAGAGTAGCGGTTGAGAAGGAGAGGAGCGAAGAGGAGAGAGAAAGATTGAGAGAGTGACGGTATAATTAGGGCTTTGATGTTAGCTAGGCTAGCTTCTTGAATTAGTTCTTGAAGAGTAGTGAAGAGGAGAGAGACTGAGAGGAGCAGCGAAGAGGATAGCAAATGAAGAATTAGGTTTAGGTTAAGTTTGTGAGTGAGAGAGAGAAGGATTTGGGCCCAGTGCCCATATGCATGAGGTTAGGATTTTCAATTTTTCATCCCCCCTTTCTTGATAAAGCGGTAAAATTTGGTAAGTTTCCCCCCCTTTGTTTGACTTTTTGTAGGATTTTCATCTCTGTAATTATTTGGGTCAATCAGGTTAGGTGGGTTGACTCGACCTGATTTTGACCCATTTAAAAATCAGGTTAAGTGGGTCATTTTCAGGTTGGAAATTCCAACCTTAACCTAACCCATTTATCTTTCAGGTCGGGTTCGTGTCGACCCATTTAACTAATCGGGTTGAAAAACTCAACCCGAACCCGCTATTTTCAGGTCGGGTTCGGGTTGGGTTATCAGGTTGGGTCAGCTTTTGCCAGGCCTACTCGAAACCCTAGCAGGCGGCTAGAGAGAGACTCTGTTATTTTTTAAGAATAATGTATCTTTTTGAATGGTGTGTTATCTAATTTAGTGCATTGAAGAGTAGCTTCTTTTAGTAGTAGTGACTTAATTAAATATTGTTTAGGGAAACAACTTATGTAGTTAAACATTGTTTAGGAACATAATTTATGTAGTTATAGTTGAAAATGTCATAATCTAAATAGTGGCTTTTTTTGTCCTCGTGAAAAAAATGGATAAGAAATCACCCATGACTTATAGATATTTAGAGTGGGAGTTAGCGTGTATATAATATACTAATTCTATTAATATATATTTCTGATCTTTAGTGATGTTTTCTTGACTTAACCTCCCAACAATCATTGTGTCACTCTAAATACTTTATTAAATAAAACTCCCAGCAACAAATATAATAGGGAGTATATATAGTTAGTAGACAATATATAACCGCTCGACAAAGTTGATATGTGTTGCTCTAAGAAACGAATTGAATTAGTGAATATATTTAACAGAAGTAAATATGGAGCTACTTAGAAATTAATTTGAATTACAACAAATTCTGCTTTAATGTATATGTTATTTATATGTACACTACTTTTTTGTTTTCAATTGAATTAGTGAATATATTTAAAGGGAGTAAATATGGAGCTGCTTAAAAAATGACAAATTCTGTTATCATGTATATATTATTTATATGTACACTACTTTTTTGTTTTCAATTATACATGGATAATAATAATTGAAGTTTCATGAATATAATTACTTACTTAGCAAAAAAATGATAATGATTATTTTCGAATTATGATCAAAGTTTAGTCGTACAAGGCCGTATTTTGTTCACCTCAATTTTAGTCCATATAGGATTGGTGATTTCAAATATAACACAAAGGACGAAAATCTATACATTTTCTTTTTTGTGCTAAACCTATGAGATTTGTATGGTAGTGCGGATGGATAAAATATTTACATGCATGTTCAATTATTGATTCATATAAAAACTCAAAAGGTTATTTCGATATGAATGATAGAAATCAGATTAGAAGAGTTACAAATCAAAAGGATGTACAACGAAAAGGTGATCATAGTAGAAATACTAGATTATCAAAGAACAAATCAATTAGCACACATCAAGGATAAAATTAAATTATAGACAAGGAGTTATGCACATCATTTATTCAAACTTGCAGCTACAATTTAAGCAAATTTGTCACAACGCCTTTTTAAAAAAAAAAATATCGGATGTAAATCTTTATTCATAGAATTTGAATTTACATGAAAATTTTGCAATAGAAAAATGTACAAAATAATCAAGTGACGACATAAGAGAGAGAACCCATGTAGCCAAAACAAAGGAAATTAATTAATTAGTTTATGAATATTCATAGATTGTGAATTTACTTGAAAAAATTTCAATAGAAAAATATAAAAAAAAAAAAAAACAAGTGACAACATGAAAGAGAGAATCAATCTAGCTAAGACAAAGGAAATTTTAATAGATTAGTTTTCCGAATATCAAATATGTCTTACTACTTAAACAAACAATATAATGTAAGTCTATCAAGATTAGTGAATTTTTTAAAAAAAAAATTAAGATGTATATGTTACGTGTACGATTGATTCACGTGTGGGAGAAACCCTATTTTAATAATTCTCGCGAAACAGATATAGTCTTGAAATGTTCCTCATGGATGAAGATGTAATATTTCCTATTGGACGATTTTTTTTATGATATTGTTCAAACAAAATATTTATTACAAACTAATGTTATTTTCTTCACGAAATATGATTTTCTTTGTTCAAGCAAGTTGTATAGTTGCCTTTGTCCCGATGATTACAGAAGGGAGACTAAGAGAAATATCAAAGTTATTGGTTACATCTAACATTGATTTAGAAGAAGCTATTCGTCATGAGTTTAAAATATCTATGAATTACTTATCTAAGATGAAATGATGTGAAGGATTATATGGGTTCAATGAGACAAATAAATAAGATTGTACACGATTATGTTTTTTCTTATTTATTGGAGAAAATTCAAAAGAATTTCTTTATGTATTAATAGTGTCAAAATTATAATTTAAAAGTTTATAGAATCCTACGCTTCCCTCGGTTCACGTCAAAGTCCATCGCGGCAGCGCTTTGGGGATATGAGGGAGTAACAGTTAAAAGAAAAGTCTTTCTAATCCTATCATTTTTTATGTTTGTGAAATGTTCTTAAAGAAGTTTAATTTGTCTTTTCTTTCACTTTATTGTTATTTTGTTAGTTTATAATTATTAATTTTGTCATCAGATTTAGACTTAATTTTGTTTCTTTATTAATATGACACTTAACTTTTAAACTGGACGAAATCTTACCTAATAACACTAGAGGAAAAAAGCCCAAGGGCTGCGGTCAAAAAGGGCCCAAGGGCTGCGTTTTTTGACCGCAGCCATTGGACTAGCAGCCCTTGGCATTTAGGAAGGGATGCGGTTTTTAACCGCAGTCCTTAGCGCGTTAAGGGCTGCGGTCCAGGCAAAAACCGCAGCCCTTGGTGGGTTAAGGGCTGCGGTTAAGGGCCAAAACCGTGATCCTTAAAAAGCTACGGCCCTTGGTGGGTTAAGGGCTGCGGTTTTGGCCCTTAACCGCGACCCTTAACTCACCAAGGGTTGCGGTTTTTGCCCGAACCGCAGCCCTTGTGACACAAAAAATTTTTTTTTTTTTTTGCATTTTTTTGTCCTAAATGTTCCCAAACAGTTAAATATATATATAAAAGTATGTTTTTCATTACAAATAATGTTTTTTACACAAATATAGAGAAAATAATAACTGAATTACATTAGTTCGAGGATGCCCTCTATTGTTCGAATTGCAATATATGAGTCAGGATCACAACCATCAGAAAATAAAGCAACCAAAGAACAGCCATGAAGACATTACAACAACGCCACCAAGATCGGCATCCAGGATCCCTCAAAAGCAACTTTTACGGAGATGATAGAACCCGGCAAATAAAACCAAAATCGCTTTAATTTGAAGGTGAAACTATATCTATGCAAGTACCGCAATGAAGAGGTTGACCCACTCCACAAGAACAACTTTCGGAGGGGGTGCGGGGGGTGGGGGTGTAGGGGGGCGGCGGGGGGTCTTTGGGGTGGGGGGCAAGGGGATAGTAAGGCATAAGGTTGTAGATGTCCATGTCCATAATTGATCCAAATTTGTGGCTGCCTAGTGGTGCATTTAGTTGTAGGGACCAGGAAGTGGTGCACAGGAAAACAAGTAAACAACACAAAGTGTCGTTCTAATACATTAGGAGTCATCCTCTCACTCATTTTTCGAATTCGGATCAACGTATCTTGTTAGTTGTTAGGATTCAAATAATTAAAAATGTGCGAGCGGTTACTAATTAAAATCTATAATTTGGTAACTAATGACCATTTGATAGTTTCCATGCTAATTAGTTCACCTTATTTCAAAATTGTGCTGACTTCATATGAGGTAAGACTAGATCAGACCAAACTTAACTATCAGATCAGATCACTGAAAAAATTTTATATCAAACCAAAGTCGGAAAACATGTAATGAATCAAAATCACATGAAGACCATGTATAAAAAATCACGAGTCTATTGTACAAATCAATTCAAGTGGTAGACATCCCTATAAGATAAGTACAACATAGTAGTTAGCTTCTTGGTTTTATGGAAAGTAAAACTATCTCCATGATTTAACTTACTGGTAGTAAAAACAACAAATTCAGCTCCTTTTTTTTTGGAAAAGCTACTCAAAGTAGCATTTCAATTTAGATGATCTGAAGCTCCTTCAAAATATTTAAGGTATATGTCAATCAGTACCAATGATTTCGATAATTTAAATGTTTCAGCTACTTATCATTTAACGTAGTTAAAATCATTTAACATAGCTACATTATTATTTTCAGCAACTTACCACTTTCAGTTGTCCTCTTTTTAGGTTTCCTCTCACTTATGAGTTTAAGTTTTGTTTCAGCTCATTAATAGGTTCTTACCACGAGATGAGCCAATGCAGAACCAAATAACTATATATATAATTAAAGCATCCTTCCATGCGGGGTCTTAATGAAAAAATCAACTTGTAAGTAATATTTTACCATCATAAAGAGTGTGCCTTTTGTGCTTGTCCCAATTATGTCTGTAAGTTCTAGGTAACCTTTTTTTTTACACAGAAAAAGAAGAGCAAACTTAAATCAGATTCAGGTAATGGTAGATTTCTTAGATTATTTCCTTAAAACAATATAAAATGTTTCTCTTATACATTTTTAGCTAACTTTTCTTGCCCATGATGCAGAGAGTAAAAAGCTCCAGCCAACGAGACCATCTCATTGGTTTACATCATCAAGATCATCAAAAAAGGTAAATGACGTATCAAGTATTCTTAGGTCATAGACTTCTAGCATCTTCATTCTCTAGATTTGTTGCTTAGGATATTTATACCCTCCCTGTCCTCGAGCACATATCTGCAACGGGGGGGAGTGGGAGAGTGCAGCAGGTGGGGGGGATGGGGGTGTGCAGCGGGGGCGGCTAGGGGTGTGCAAGGGGGAGTGCAGCAAAGGGGGAGGGTGGGGACTTTTAACCTTATTCCATTCAATCACTATAGCTATTGGTTAATATTAACATGAATTGGCTAATATGTGGAATGTTCAATCATCGTTCATCAATTCTTTGCATTCACAAAATGGAAATGATCAAATATCAAACTTTAGAAGGTTAAATCATGAGAATCTAGCCTTGAAAAATAACTGGAACCTTAGCGTCAATCATCAATTTGGTAAGTTTGATTCTCGCAAAATACTCTTGTATTAACTATGAGTTCTCTCTTCGCATTAGAAAAATAATTTCACGTTTAATAAGTTTATATAATTAGTTTAGTTAAGCTTAGATAAGTTCTAACTTATAACACCTTATATAAGTTTCAATAAGTTCAAATAAGTTCAGTAAGTTCAGATATTAGGCCAAGAAATCCCACAAATATCAATAACTAACTAAATTCACCAACTTTATGCATGAAGTAAGCAATGATGGCAAAAAACAATTAAACAAAACCAGCATGATCCCAAAGGGGGCAATAATGCCTATACTAATTCCTCGAACAATCATTTTCAACTAAGGGGGAAAGGGGAAAAAATAAGGTTCATCCTCGAACAATCAACTTCGGATAAAAGGGTTCTAATTTCTAAAACATAACTCGATCAAAGGCAGCACAAAAAAAGAGAAAGAATAACACATACCTTTTTTCATACTCCAGAGATTAATACAAATCAATATAAAATGCCTTACTCTAATGAAGTTAACCCCTACAACGCCTGCATCGAAAACAACCCCAATATTCAATCAATAATGTTTTGTTCAACCGAAAGAACATATTCAATATCACTGTCAATTTTTAGTTTCCGAATCCTAAATTATAAGGCATATACTAGTTAACAATATGACAATGCTTGACCATTTCAACATTATAACAATATAAAATCCGAAATTATAAGGCATATTCGGAATTTTAATTATGTATTGTTTCTTTGATAAAAGGAAAGGATATAATAATCAACTCTATAAATAAACGACAATTTCAACATTGGGGTCCAAACCAAGATTCTCCAAGCTTGACCATTCAAATATAAACATAAGAAAACTTGAGAAGATCAAGTAGCCAAGTACGCACTCTAAAAACAATACACTGAATAGTTCAGAATCCGAAAGACAATACCACTGAATACAACTTCAATTCACGCACAATAATTTAGTAAACAAACACAATAAATTTGGCTAATTAAGGATAAGTTCCCAATACTACTAGTGCGAGAGATACAATATAAAAGGCGGAAGATGGATGAATATCCACAACTCTAATCTACTTTATTTTGTGTTTATTTATTGAAAGGTGTTAATGTTGGATTGTTGTAGCATCTAGTAAGAGATTGAGGAAGGAAATTAGAATGAAGATAGAAAGATGTGAGGGTACACTGATATACGAAATAGTTAAAAGAAATACGATGATCAGAAACACACATATTCTGATACTTCAGAGAACATCCAGATATAAATCAAATCGAAAATGTCATATCTTTGTTGGAAAGATACTATGTATGAATATCCACTCTCTATCTTCCTTCACAAGCTTCTTGAGAACCGAATCGTATTGTACTTGCTAGTGTACGCTTCCCCTCTAAATAGACGCACATGAAAAGGACTACGAAGCTTATAGGTGCTCGTATTATTTGTGATAGATGCTTCGGAAAATGTATTGAGCCTAATTTCTATTGAAATACTTCCTAGATGAACCCAATACTAAAGAAAACCTAATTCGGATGCTAAATCCATCACATTGCAAAACAAATCACACAATCAAATGAAGAAATTCGCAAAAAAAAAACGAAATCCCTAAAAATCGGACAAATTAAAGAAGAATAAGGGAGAAAGAGAGAAATACCTCGAGTTGGAGGACATTCGTGAACGGCGTCAGAGAGGACATTCGTGAGAAGCTGCTTTCAAGCCGCCCTACAATCACTGCAGCACGGTGGTTGCGTGACGAAAATGAAAAAAGGAGAAGAGTGAGGGAAAGAGGCGCTGAGGAGAGAAGACTGAGGGAAGGAGGAGAACGGCGGCGACAAGCGGCGAGCAAACCCGGACCGCGATCGACGTCGGAGAGAGATGCGGGGCGCGAGTGTGAGAGAGGAGCGGGGAGTAAGAGAGAGAGAGAGGCGGGGATTCAGCTAGGGTATGGTGGGTGAGTGCGGGAATTGCCAAAGCGAGGGAACTTTTATGGGGAAATTGAAAACGAAAAATATAACCTTAAGGGCTGCGTTCTTTTAAAACCGCAGCCCTTTGTAATGAAGGGTTGCGGTCTTTCAAAAACCGCAGTCCTTTGAAATAAAGGGCTGCGGTTTTTAGACTAACCGCAGCCCTTTGTAATTAAGGGCTGCGTTTTTTAGATAACCGCAACCCTTGCACCGCAGCTCTTGCACCGCAGCCCTTGGTCTTTTTTCCTCTAGTGTAATAAGATACAGTGGAATTTACATATTTGATCCACTTAATGTCTAAATAAGTTAATAGTAGTCATAAATTTAGGAAGTAATAAATTAACTTAACAAAATAAAAGGGTATATAGGTTATAAAAAGGATTTGATAAATATTTATATGTTAGATAGTAGGCATGATTTCAGGAACTATATCAACATAAAAAGGGAAATAGTACTTAAATACGGGCACATAATAAATAGACAAAAACAAAAAAAGTATTATACACTCATAATTAAATAACATATGATAATAAGTATGATAATAGGTGTGCTAATAGATGTGATTATTGCCGAATATTATTAAATAATCAAATATATATATCGTAAATCGATAATTAACATATTAGTCTATGATTAGCTTGCATCTAAGGAGCTAAATGCACGATTCTTTACCCAACATTTTAAAAGGCAACTAAGGTTAGCTTTTATGATCAATACGTCAGACTTCTATCCTAGGCGTCATATAAATTTTCTTTAAGGAATTTTTCGTATTATATTGGACTAACTTTTGGACCCGTGCATGTTGTACGTGAGATTTGTATTATATCTATCTAAGAACTTATGATAATTTTCTTAAATCATAGTGTAAATATTCATAGATAATTAATGTAATATCAAAGACATGAAAGTAAAGCGCATATTATAAGGTACACCTTGGAGTATATAGAACTATTTACTCCCAATTCATTTAATTTAAGTGGCCCCACTCAGAAAAAATGAAAAATATATTGAGATTTTTTTTTGGGATTACATAGTTCTATGTACTCCTAAGGTGTACCATGTATGTTATTCGTAAAGGTAATGACATACTACCTCTGTTTTTTTAGTTGCAACAAATGTCTTTTTGCACAAATATTAAGAAAAAGGAGAGAGAGTAAGATTTGACCCAATTACCCATACTTTTTGCATGTGGGGTAGGTAAAGTGAGGAAATATGGTCAAATTGCCCAAAACCTTTACCAAGAAAGGAAATGTTGCAACTAAATAAAAACACCTATATATGAAAATTGTTGCAACTAAAAAAACAGAGGAAGTATTAATTTAACTTATGTACTAAATATAAGTGAAGTAAAGTATACATAAGTTCAAATAAGATGAGATAAGATAGGTTTAAATAAGATAATATAAGTTCATGTATATAATATAACAAGTTCAGTGATAAGTTAAGTTCAGATAAGATAAGATAAGATAAGATAAGTTATGTCGATCAAAATTCAGTAGTGTGACTTACTTCCTTGCACATTGACTAATGATTAGTTATAATTTTCTAATTATGTCGGTGAAAATTCAATACTATAACTTACTTCCTTGCAAATTAACTAAAACCATCAACAAATTACAAATCAACAGAAAAAAATCCAAAGTGAAAGAAAAAAAGGGTACATGTAGAATGCAGGTTGCAGTGAAGCAGACACTCAGTGGTGGCTGGTGGATGTTGGTCAGGTGCAGTGCAGCAGTAGTGCAAGTAGGGGTGTGCACCCTGTCCATGACCGGACTGGACGGAACCGGCTGGACCGGTGGACCGGAATCTGCCTTTTTCTTGGACCGGGACCGGACCGGAATTTTTCCGGTCCGGTCCGGTCTTGGACCGGTTGGACCGGAATCTATTTTTTTTATATGAAAAAATCTTTTTTATTTTATTTAAATATATTTATAAATTAGATATATTAAAAATTAATATTTTTAATAACAATAATCCTAAAGGTAATAAATAGTAGGTTTTTAAATTTCTAACTTTCTACCTTTTTAAAGTTTTTTTTTACTAAGATAATAGAAATTCCGGTCCAACCGGTCCGGACCGGAATTTTCCGGGTTTGGACCGGACCGGACCGGAAACCCGGAATCGGGAATTTTTGTGGACCGGTTTGTGCACACCCCTAAGTGCAAGATAGCAAGAGAGAAAAGGTGATCAGACAAAAATCATAATTGTACAACGTACGGGTCATAAACCCGTTCTAATTTTTCTCCAAACAAGATCATAACATTTAAATCACAAGTTATTAGTTTTGAAATTTAAATAGAATTGTTCTCATGGAGTTCTCAAAGTCTAATAGCACTGCCTATAGTCAATGACATTGATGGTAATATGTAAAAAGTCTTTCATATTGCCAATTTTAAAGTATTGAACAAAATATTCAGATATCAAATCCAATTTACGAAAATCATAGTTGTACAACGTACGGGTCATAAGTCAGTTTTAATTATTTTCAATACAAGATCACAAAGTATAAATCACAAGTTATTAATTTTGAAATATAGATAGAGTTGTACTCATGGAGTTCTCAAAGTCTACAAGCATTGACTAGAGTCATTGACATTGATGGTAATATGTAAAAAGTATTCCTTCCTTCTCTAGAATGTCCATTCACTTTCATTTCAAGGTCCAAGGTTTGAAAATTTTAGTATAATTTTATCTTAATACTCCATATGTGTTAATAATGTTGTATAAGATATGCCTGAATCCATTTAATTTGTTAGGTATATTACAAAAAATTGATGAACAAATGTGTGCATTCAAGACTCTGACCAAGCAAAGCTAACAACAGTAAAGATTAGAGTGCGTCAATAAGTAAATAGTCATTAATTCAACCATTGATTTGCTATAGCTAACAACCTATGCTTTAGAAAACCTGTATATGGTTAATAGCAAATTCAAACTTAGCTTTTTCGAAATTTTATGTATATATTTATTTTTTATATTCTTAACTTTAATATTGTCCACTTTTATAGATTAACGGGTAAAATATTTCCACCCTGATTTTAGGGGACATAACATAAAATCTTAAATTTAAAAAACAAAAACCTTCCGTGCAACTTGCAGAGGTCTAAAATTAAAATCATGGCTAAGTGGGCAGTGGCCAGTGGGTGGCCAAATATGGTGCAGCGGTGGTACAAGAAGAGAAGAGAAGAGAGAGGATGAACGGGAGAAGTGGGAGCATAAGCGGGTGTATGGCTGAGTGTCAGTGGTGGTGCGGATTGTGGTTTTATCTTAGACTCTAAGGGAAGCAGTAGATAGAGAAAATACTATTTCAATCAACTCTTTTTGAAAAAATAGTGGGTCACATGATCCGCCATGACATTACCTACATCAACCACTAAACACACGGGTCAGAAGTCAGTTTTAAAATAATCTCAACACATAATTATAAAATTTTAAATCATAACTTAATATTCATCAACATGATTTTAGGAGAAACTTATTAAAATCTTCAATTTGTAAAACAAAAAACTCCCCGTGCAATTCACTGGTGATTTAAGACAGATATTGTCTGTTGTTCCTACAGGAACCAAACAAGATATTGTCTTCTCAGCAATCAACAATTATTACTTATGTGATTTTTGTCGTGTGCTGAAATTAACGCAAAATATGCGCCTAAGAACAGATTCCAGTAACTCGAATGTGGATGAAATTAGGGAGTTCTCTGAGTGGATTCTAAACATTGGAGACGGCAAAGTTGGTGAACCAAATTATGGTGAAGTCGATTTAATTTAGAAATTCCTCATGAGATATTGATGTGTGGAAGAGATGACCCTATTTCTGCAATGGCCGAGAGTACATATCTTGACCTAGATGATCACATATGGGAAGCAAAATATTTTCTAGAAAAGAGTTATTCTTGGTCTAACTAATGAAATTACTGACATGGTTAATGAACATGTATTATCTCGCTTACCAGGTGAAGATTTAACATATATGAGTTCAAATGCAATTTCAGTCGAGGAAGGGATTTTTGGAGTTCATGAGATGTACTCTACTGAATTTCTAAATACGATCAAGTGCAGGGCATTGCCAAAGCATAATATAAGATTGAAGGTAGGGGAACCGTTGATGCTCCTAAGGAATATCGACCAGACTTTTGCGCTACGTAATGATACCAGGTTAGTTGTCAAGCATCTTGCCAATTGCATTATTGAGGTTGTTGTTGTATCCGGCAGTAATGTGGGGGGACACATTTTTCATTCCCAGGATTACACTTACACCATCAGACGCAACACCCAGAGAAGGCAGTTTCCATTGGTTGTATGTTTTGCAATGACGATAAATAAAAGCCAAGGACAATCTCTAGATCACGTAGGATTATATCTCCCTCTGCCAGTATTCAGCCACGAACAATTCTATGTTGTTGCATCAAGAGTTACAAGCAAAAAGGGTTTGAAAATTTTAATCTTCGTTAAAAAAACGTGGGAACTCAAATGTTACCACAAATATAGTGTATAAGGAAGTATTTCAGAATGTGTAATAAGTATTATGAAAACTTTTAATTTATGTACTTAGTTTTTCTTTCGATGTGTTCGTATAGTCACTCATAGTTGTCTTATCGTCTACTTTGTTGCATATTATATGATAACTGCGTTTTTAATAATTATATGTGACTTTGTTTGTTTAATTTATGTCACATTCATACTGTCAAACCTTTTATCAAATGAACTCAAATAATTAGCATCCCATGCATTTTTGCACGGGTGTTAAACTAGTAGATTTCAATATTTTATTCTATTTCAAGTTATATATATACACACACATGAATGACACATATATAGATAGATAAATAGATTGACCCCTTAATGAACAATCATATTCATATGGAACTAGTTTTAAAACATGTACTAAGTCATGGAAAATAAGGCTTCAGGTTGTCATGGTTTGGATGTGCGTTCGGTTCTTATGTTACCTTGAGTTTGAGTCATCCTTGTGTTAAGTGCAGTTTGGTCGTAGATCTTGAATTTACAAGTCAATTCGAGTGTCTAGACAAATTTGGGTCGCGCAGGCTCGAGTGATCATCTTCGAGTTTCATTGAGTCGAGTCATGATTCTCAATTTGATTCTTGCAAGTTGTGATTAGGACCTAACTAAAATATAAACTCGTTATCTTCAATCACATCTACTTTCTTTTTCAAATAACAATCGATAACCCAAAATCGATTTAGCATTTCCTAAAACTTTCCATCCTTTTTTGTTTCACTTTCCCTTGTCATTCGCAAGCATGTTTTAGGATCGATCTCTGATAAATATCAAACATGGTTTTTCTCTCCATATATTTAAAAGAAACAACAACATAACAATATAATGATATTATTCATTTGATCCTACTAAATTGAAAAACCAAAGGATTGCTGAGCCTCATTGTCTCACATTTTCTACGTTAAATCAATTTTCTATCTCTCTCGTAGCTCAGATTCGTCATACTCTCAACCTCTAAGTCTTTGTTTAATTAGGGAGAGATGAAATGATCTAGAGACTCCCATATATGAAAAGTGTAGCAATTATCTAGAGACAAGGGAAATATCAAGTAATAAATAAATAATTTGTAAGATTAATAGTCAAAATTGTACTTTAATGAGCATAAAAGTCATGATATTATCAAGTAATCTAATATAATAAGAGTATCAAGGTTGAGTCAAAGCCCTCCTTTTCCCCTCTTCATGTGTGAAGGGCTGCCATGAATGTTCTCATCCATATATAGTAAGCCCTTTTTCCTAGTTTGTTTTCAGTTTCTAGTTCATTTTCTTGTTTTATTGAATAAATTAGTCTCTCTTTATGAGAGTTTCTCGAGCCCTGCTATGAGGATTTTTGTCTTTTCTATTGTGGAGGTCTCCTTCTCCCCTAAGAGAGTTGTGAGTCTAGTTTGTTTGTTTGTAGATATGGGATATTGTTCTCATCGGTTGAAGTTCAAGACTATCAACATGAAGGTATTGGAAACTCGGATGCAATCAACATGGTTAGATCAATAATGTTCTTCTCCAAACAATGTCATAATTAGACGGTTCCATTAATAGTTGTATGATTCAGGAAAAAATACAAGGGGCTTGTGCCCTATTATTCGATCTGCATGGTTCATTATAGTTTCATCAAAGACGCGGAAGTTGATTTGATCGTTTGATTGTATTATGTTTTTCTTTGATATGTACTGTAAATGACGTTTAATCTTCAATTAATGAAATTTCTCTTTCAAAGTAAAGTTGAGTCAAAATCCTGTTTCCTTCGTCCCATATTATAATTCAGTTTTTGTAACCTATGCACCTAGTGCATAGGTTTAACTATTTGTTTTTAGCTTTATTCAACAAAATTGATAAATATAAGATAGTCAATTAAAGATATTATTCTCATAATTGATTTCTAATTGATATCTAATTCCTATTATGAGAAAAATATCTTTAATTAACAATGTCATATTTATCAATTTTGTTGAATAATGCTAAAAACAAATAGCTAAACCTATGGACTAGATGCATAGGTTAGAAAACCCCATTATAATTTTAGCAATATGAGGTGGAGTAACAAGTTTTAAGAAGAGGAAAGTGATAGTGAGATTTGATAAGAGTGACCCATGTGAATATGTGATGAGGTGAGCGATGGAGATAACATATTGGCCTTTGATAAATACAAGATTATATTTGAGCATAAATAAGAAGGTTCGACCCGAGCAGCAGGTGATTCCTGGGATCGAGTCTCACTCCTTGCAAGGAGGGATCCCCAATTTCCCCCCTTCCTTGTAAGGGACTTCATCTTACCTTAAATTAAAAAAAAAAAGAAGGTTCGACCCGTTTTAGATGATCGACTATTCAAATCATCTAAAATTGATGTTTGACAAATATTAGATTGAAAGAATTTTTGTGACCCAAACCTCTAATTTTGAAAAGGCCAATGAAAGGAGCTTAGCTTTTTGGTGAGAGAAGAATAAATATTGAGTTGAAGTAGCAATGAGGCTAAAATATGATCAACCATCAATTATTTACCAACACACTCTTATACTTCCTCCGTTCTGAAATAATTGAAACACTTCTCTCTTTTAAATGAAAGCTTTTTGAGAGAAGTGTTTCACTTATTTCATAACGGAGGAAGTACAACACAACTAATACACTCAGTTAGTTAAACATGCTCATACAATCAGCTAATAAAACCCGCTAATACAATAAGCTAATAAAACCCGCTAATACAATAAGCTAATCAAACCCGCTAATACAACAACTAACCACTAATTGTCTAACAACCGTTAAAACATAAAGTTTTGTTGCAACCAATTTGAAACTTCTGAAAAAGAAAACTGTCACAACTAAACTGAAACAGCAAAAGTATCCAATTCAACCCATTGATACTACTATGAACCAGGGGCGGATCCAGGATTTCCAGCCAGGGGTAGCGTAATTTTACGATACTATCGTATATCAACAAGAAACTATGACTATCAAGTTCAAAATGTTAGAAAATCCAAACACTTAGAAGTACTTTAACAAAAGAAAATTACAATTGCTCACCATGCGCTCTCAAATTTTGGAACCAAATTACAATTGTATCATCTTTTGTCTCCAAAAACAAATATTTCTCAAGATAAGTCATCACTTCATTTTCAACTTGGTTAAGTTGGAGGAAGATTTGGATTTTGGATCAACTTGATTTTCTTTACCCGTTCCTTTCGAAAATAAGTTTGAGATGTTCAATTGTTGTTTTTTCGTAATGATTCTAAAATACATTTATACACTTATTACAAAAAATTATTAATCAATTCAACTAGTATCATCTTGCCCAAACTAAAAAGAAAAAAACCTCAACAACTCCCTTCACAAAATCATACTTCAATTCACTAAGTCACTTACAATTCACACATTATAATATACTTGTTGATTTAGGCCATAATCAACTAGAACTAAAAATAAATTCAACCTGTTTAGGCAGTGAGTAAATAGAAAACAACAAGCAAATTCGATCTGTTAAACCATAAGTTGCTCATAATTGAAAGAAAACTAACTATCAAGAAAAATGAGAACTCGTCAAATTGAAGTACTAGACCACAATTGACAATGTTACATGTGTGTGCTTTGTTGGTTTGGTGCAATCAATCGACAATGTAGCAAGAGAATAAAGAGCATATTTATATTGAAAAGGATGAAGAATCTTACCCACGAATGTAAATTGTAGAAAGTGGTTCCTCCAAAGGATTGGAAACAAGAAACATCAATAACAACATAACCATTCTTATCCAAGCAAGTATAAGCACTTTCTCAAATGCCGATACCCGAATTTCCGGTTCATTATCACCCAAATTATTTCTTTGAAATTGTACAAGAAGACGTTTTCTCCTTAATTATGCACTACATTAATCTATCACCCAATTTATTTGCTAAAGCCCGAAAGTGGTTCCTTAATTTCTTGAAATTGTACCGGCGAAGAAGCAAAGATCGACGAAGACCGAAGTCGAAGAAGCAAGACTCGCAGGTAAGTGAAGCGAAAAGAGAGACGGAGAGTAGAATAGAGCAGAGGCTTTGAGTTTGAGAGAGTGAGAGGAAGAGAACGGCGCGCGTTAGGTTTAGGTTTTTTTTTTCGCGAAATTTTTTTTTTTTTTTTGAAAAAAACGGGCAGAAGACCTACTACCTGTTCTTATGTAGATCCGCCTCCTGCTATGAACCATTATTGGTCCATCCTCATGTTTCATGAACGGGTCGGATGAACTCATGAACCAAACCAATCCAAACTTCCTCAGTTTACCGACTCACACCACTAACTCGTCACTCGTCACTCGTCACTCGTCTCGACTCAATTGCACCCTAAACTGGCACGTATACGTTACATAATATCTACCCCATTTAAAAAAAAGCGACTTAACGGCTACATTTCATCTTTTTCAAATTCCACTCCCCAAAATCCTCTTCTCCTCTTTTGGCTTCTTCTTCTTCTTCACACTGTTTTCCCCTCTCTCTTTCTCTGCTTTCTGCACTTTCATTTCCCTCCATTTTCAGAAAAATTCTAGGGTTTTGCAAAATCAACCATAATCCACTGCAAAACTATTTAGGGTTTCGCAAGATCAAGAATGGAACTTCCTGAAGAACTCGATGATTTCATCAAACATTCAATTGACAACATCGTCGGACTTCCTGTACCCAATCAAACCCTCCAATTGAAGATTCAATCTCTCGAAACAGCAAATCATCTTCTTCGCAGTCAGTATTTAAGCCTACTTTCCAAATTGAAGCAGAAAGATCAAGCCATTGAACTTGCTAGGGTTTGTTTTTATTGCAATCAACCCTAATTATGTTCATCTTTTAAGTTTAATTCATTTGGGTGCAATTTTAATTTTGATTTTGATTTTGGTTTTGGGATTTATTAGGGTGAGGCGTGTCTGAA
This sequence comes from Beta corolliflora, assembly GCA_947648045.1. NCBI lineage: Eukaryota > Viridiplantae > Streptophyta > Magnoliopsida > Caryophyllales > Amaranthaceae > Beta > Beta corolliflora. The sequence goes on from CANSZD010000328.1 coordinate 40,044, forward strand.
TGCGCAAGGAATCAAGAAATTTGTGGAGGAGAATCAGAAATTGGCGGCTGAATGTGCGGCTTTAGTGGACCAGTGTTCGAAGTTGGAGAGAGAATGTTCTTTATACGATCACGATCGCGAGGCGTTGATGGAGTTTGGGAATGAGGCTGATGAGAGAGCCAAGGATGCTGAGATTAAGGTTACTCTGTTAGAAAATGAGTTGAAGCAGCTTTCTGAAGAAGTTAAATATTACAAGCATCAATGTGAGATGCTTTCGGTGAGTATGCAGTTTTCTTCTAAGTTTTGTTCTTTTGGATTTTGTGCAAATAATTTTCTGTTTCTTTAACTTGAAAGTTTGATTGTACTATTAATTTTGTTGGTAATGTCTGAAAAGGGTTTTTGATCTGATTATGTAGTATGAATGATGAAAGAAGCAACCTTGGTTTTGGTTTGGTGTGGAATTTGCTGGATGTTATTTGTGTGTTTGTCTAATTTTAGAGCAAAAATGGTGCAAGTTTGGATGATGTCTTGATGTGTAGATTTTTTTTGGATTAATGTGTTTAGTTGTTTTTCGCTCTCGTATATTTGATCATTTTTTCAGTTAATGAGGCAATTCACTTTTGTATGTGCTGGATGGTACTATTTTAGACTTTATATTACTTGTAGGAACAAGGCCCCCTCTTCTGATTATCGTTTTGCGTACAATTAACTGATTTTACCTTGCTGAAAAACTTGTATTGGAACTGTTTTTTGATGGTCTTCGGCCAATCATATCGCTCATGTAATGAGTTCTATATTGCTGTTCGCCATCTCTTCAAATGTTAACAGTTCAATTTTTTGACATAGACTGCATCTCTGCGTTCATATCGTATTGACATAGATGAATATAGAAGGCCATTGTTTTTCTGTGAATGGAAGGGTTTGAACTCACTCCTGTTTGAGGAAGACCCTTTAATATACTTAGAGAAAGGTACCCCTAAATACACTTAAAATGGGATACTTTTGAGTCTTTCTTATGTAAATTGAAGGAGGTAAGCTCTCTCTATTGGGATCATCTTTTCATATATGTGGTGGCTGCAATAGATTATTGTTTCTGACATGAGGGGTTGGGCTCTGTTGCTTCCTTTTTTGCAGCCACTTTAAGTGTCGCTCATGCTATATACAGTTGGATATTCAGTTTGGTGTTGTTCATATAGATAGACTATCCGATGTCAAGATAGGTGCGTCATCATGGTAGATATTACTAGGTATTCCATTTCACAGAACTCATCAATCTAGACTGCAAAGCAAAAGGTTGCCTGTTGGTTAATACTTAATACAATATCTGTAATGTGATAATCAATTAAGATAAGGATTAATATGATTGTAATGTAGAATAATGCTGATCTCGGTGTGCTCAAAGTAGTAAGTAAAATAAGGACTAAGTTCATGCTTTGTGGTTACCATGTTTTTCTTGGTAATAATTTGCAATGAAGAGTTTTCATTCACAACCCACAAGTAGTTCTAACATATCAGAATATATATCTTTTGTGAAGGTTGATTCGTTCAAGGATGCCACATCAATGGAGCAAAGTTTACTTAACACACTGGTTGCAAGTTTAATGAACAAAAATGAAGTGGCGAAGACATCATCAGCTTTTCTGGAGGCTAATAGTGGGATTAAAACATGTAGTGAGTTGCTTAAATTACGGAATAGGTGAGCTCCTCCTTCATAGATTAAACTTGTGACATTGCTACACAGTACAGTATTATGTGGATACACTTTAATTCGACAGCTTGTTAGTAAAATGACTGCTCTGTCACAGTTTGAGACCTGAAACTCAAAATGTACTCTCACTAGCGGCTCAAGTACAAACTCTACAGAAGGAAAAGGAACATCTAAGGATTAATCTACACAGAGCCGAAGAAGAGGTAAGGACATCCGACATCATCATCTATTTGTTTGAAGTTCTTAACTGGTCCAATTTGTTATATCTTAACTTTTCGTTTCGCTGCATGTGTAGGTGAGGGTGCTGTTTGAGGAAAATCATGTATTAGATGATGAGAACAAAAGGCTGTTGAGGCTGTATAAATCAGAAAAGAAACGTGCTAGTTCAGGAGGGAAACATGATAGCAGCACCAAAACTAAGGTGAGATTGATAAGCTTTTTTGGCCTTTTAACAATCGAAGGAAGAACAATACGTACTCATATTGAAGCAAGCAATATGATCATATGATCTAATGCAGTGATTTCTATTTGAATATCTTGCAGAACAATAAAAGAAAAACCAGCCCTGGTTTGATGAGTAGTCCAGTTGACCGGAAGATTGATTTTAATGATTCTGATACTCCTCGGTATCCTCTCTCTCCTCTAAAAGAGAACTCCCCTGGCCCCAAATCCCATAAGGGACAGCAGTAGAAGCACCAGCAACAATTGTTGATTTGCATAGGGACCGAAAAGCGTTAACCTTCACCAATTCCGTATTCATAGCATTTCTAACACCACAGGATAAACAGCCAAAGCCATTCAAATTGAACTCTTGTTAGAAATTCTATACATATGTTTATAGATGCTGTTTGCTAATTAGAGAAAGCTGCGTTCTCTTTCATCTATCTTTAGATGTATGTTTCATTCTGTTGTCTAAATGTATGTTGCTGAAATGGAAAGCCGTAAATTAATATTTTCTTTTTGTTGCTGGTAGATTGAAGTAAACAGTTTGCAAATTTGAGGATGAAGGGCGATTTACTGCTTCCATCGTGACTCACTAGTCAGTAGCAACATGTATGCAGAACTACTGATACACTAATTTGTCAAACTTAGGATTAATTTTGTTGTATGGTCCAAACTCGAGATTATTTTTGTAGAAGTTTTCAAATGAAAAAAACTAGTGGGAGTTGCTTTTGGGTTGGGTTATTTATAAAAAAAACTCTCATATTACGTAGTAGAAATAACATATAACAACCAACCACTCATTTTGCAAAACATGTTTATAAATAGTCAATGCTACAAGCTAACCAAGTATTAAGAGCTCGAAAGGGAACAAACAAAAGCTATATAAACCTTTAAGTATCTGTCTAAATTAAGAAATTGCGAGAGAGAGGATGGAGATCACAATCAATTTGAAAAAAAGAAGGCTTTACATACTAAACAACATATATCAGCTAGTCAAGTAGTCAACGCCAACTAATAATTCATGAACTAACAATTGCCAAACCCCAGTTACAAACTCACAACCGTGAAACCCATGGGCTTTCTTTGGGCATTAAAACAGAGAAAAAGGAAAAAAATATCTTTGAATACCTTCCTTATCCACTATCTCTCTCTACGTGCGAAACACTCACAGTAACCCATTTCGACTTGAACCTCCATTAAAACTTTCTCACACATCTTCAAAAATGGCGCAACTCCATTCATTATGCTTCCCTTCACCAACTTCCCTCTCTCTCCTCGAACATCACTCTTTCTCTCCTTCTCTCTCCTCTTTCCCTTCTTTCTCTCTCTTCTCAACAAAACCCTCCTTCATCTCACTTCGCCATAACTCCCCCTTCAACCCTATTTTCTCTTCTTCTTCTTCTTCTTCAACTCTCACCATTGAAAACCCATCATCTGAATTTAAACAAGACGATGAAATATGTCGAACTAGGTTGCTCGCCCAAAACGTCCCTTGGACAGCAACTCCCGATGAAATTCGCGCGTTGTTCAAGAATTATGGCACTGTTGTTGATGTTGAGGTTTTTAACCTTTTTTCTTTATAATACTTTGTTCTGTTTTCCACTTTTTCTGGGTTGATTGTCAACTTTTTGTTGTTGTTGTTGGTAGTTGTCAATGCATAGTAAAACGAGAAACAGGGGATTGGCGTTTGTGGAAATGAGTTCGGTTGAGGAGGCTGCTGAAGCTCTTGCCAAGCTTGAGTCTTTTGTAAGAATCTACTATTTTTATTTAATTGGGTTTTTATTTTGTTCATTGCATTATTTTTATGAAATTGGAAATTTTATGTTTTTCCTGAAGAACGCAATATAGTTTAGTGCTGAAAGACATAACTGTGAAAAAGATTTTAGCTTGGTGCACTATTTAATTGTTATGATGAAAAAACGTAGTATATGCCTTCCTAATTGTGTGATGGTATGATATTGTCAAATGAATTTTCAGCTGGGTGCATTATTTGATTGTCTAATGCATTTTTTGCATTTGTTGTTTTGACGAAACCGGTTAATTGTGTTCTTACTTTCATAAAATTTCTGATTCATGTTACGGTTTTTAGAGGGTAAATATTTTGAACAAATAACAAGAAGCAAGCACATTAAGACAAGGTATCTAAACGGTAATTTGTATATTCATCCACACAAGAGGATCACTCTATACAATCTCTTAGCTACTCTTAGGGGACGTTTGGTTCAACATATGGAATGAGAATGGACACAATCAGATGAGGAGAATGGTAACAAAAATGGTTACCCTTTATAGTGAGTGTCTGGTTCAAGCCAAGGAATGGAAATGAATGGTAACCATTACCTAGTAATGAATTTTGTTACTTGAGGTGGAGGAAAAGGTAATAAAATAAACCATTACCATTAAGTAATGGTAATAGATTGATGAGGGGTTGAACCAAACAAGAAAAAAGGGAATTGATAATTGATTCCGTTTCTTGGAGCCCAGAAATAGTGAACCAAACAATCTCTTAATGATTTTATGCACTGACCATTTTCTCTAAAGCTTTCCCTTAATCAGAGAATTTCTTCTGTTTGCCTTTGTATAGAGGCCGACAGTCAACTATAACTTGACAGGCTTGACACATCAATAGCCTCCTACCATATGTTATCAGGCTTATAGGAAGGTCCCTCTAAAGTTAAGGAAATTTCCTAAATTTAAACCGCAAGGATCGGTCAATTTTACTCGGAAAAACCCAATTGCCGGGATATACATATCCACGTGTCTGCTCGAGCAAGCCTACAAGAAATAGATGGGAGCTTAACTGCATATTTGCCTAGCTGAATTGCATATTTGGCGCGGGGGCGGTAATGCTGTATAATCGCCCGTGTGCTGAGTGCTGTATAAAGTTGCCTTCCTGCCAGCCAGCCCATCAAGCAACTCTATTTCGACATTTCTTGGGATTTGCCATTGTGGTCTGGCTCCAACAATCTCCTATTGGGGTGGGGTTGAAAAGAAAAATGATGCAAAAACTGTAATTGGGTGGGTAATTTTGACTAATATCTGAATGCCATCAGTTTCGATCTATGAATATGTAATCTAGTAGCATTATGCTACAAATTCAAGTATTCAAGCAGCAATGAGACTAACAACAAAATAGGCTAGGGATAGGTTTGTAGTGCTAATCAAGGCAATTAGATATATGCAACAGCTCACTTTCGAGAGGTGAACATCTCTCCCAAGTTGTTTCTTCTTTCTAATTTTCTGAATGCCTTCTACTGTGGCTCTCTCCCGTATTTAAGCATCTCAAGGCCTTGAAAGTTTACTACTAACTCACTCACTGACGTCGCAATGACCAAAAAAATCATCCAACTAACCTGACATAATTTTTTTTTTAAGTATCCTTAGCTACCCTCCTGCCATATTAGAATAGATTGGGGGTTATTTTGCTGATGCCTTACATATTAGGACATGTTGTTAGTTGCATGAACGTTCTTTGTGGGTGAAATGTCTTGTTCATGATGTCTTTGGGGGTGGTTGGTAAACGATTTTTAGGGTAACCAAAAAGCCCACTTTCCAGCAAAAAATAAAATCTGGTTTTACTAGCTTTCTTATATTGACTTCTGACTTTTGCTTTTTTAAACAACCAGTTGATTTTGCGACACATTTATGACACAATCATTAGTCAGAAAACCAATAGAAATGGCTGGTCAAACTAGCCAAAATCCGATTGTCAAACACCCTGTTTGTTTCCATGAATGTGTTCGTATTACTGATCCAATGTACAGTGTAGTATTCGCTGTCTTATTTTGAAAGGCCTTTTGACTTTCATATCCTGGCTTTTACATAACTACATATGGTTCATTTCTAATCTTTCCGAGTTACATTTTGTAAGATTATGATAATTTTTGATGCATATGTATGCAGGAGTATGAAGGTCGAACACTTAGACTGACTTATGCTAAGCCAAAGAAGGAGAAAGTTTATGCTCCTGTTCAATCTAAGCCAGCTGTTGTGTACAACCTGTTTGTGGCAAACCTGTCTTTTGCAGCAAGGGCTAAAGACCTAAAGGAATTTTTTCAATCTGCTGGGAGTGATGTTGTTTCAGCTGAAGTTATATTTAATGAAAATCCTAGAAAATCATCTGGATATGGATTTGTTTCTTTTAAGACTAAGAAAGAAGCGGATGAAGCCCTCACTAGTTTTGAAGGAAAGGTAATGCTCTGTATTGTGATTATGTGTCTTAGGTTCAACTCTAAGCTTGCCACTTTTTCATTTTCTTTTTAATATATTACCTTTTTCATTAATTTCCTGTTTCTCCTTGTTTTCTTCCTGTCTTGATGACCACTTGTTTGTAACTATTATAGGAGCTCATGGGAAGACCAATCAGAGTAGCACGTAGCAAAAGATTTGTAAAACTTGAGTCGGAAATAAATACTCTGTCAGAAGATGGGGAAGACATGCCAGCTGATCTTAGTCATGATTTAGAGCAAACTGAGACTGTTGATGACTTGTAAAGATGAAGAATGGGAGGCACTGTCATTTTGTGTTTGCATCAACTATCTTGTTGAGGTGCAGATTCAGAAGTTATATGTACAGAATACACGTCATTGAATGTGCAGACTTTATCCTCCTCAACATGTTTAATGCCTTGTGCTTCGATGACCCCTCTCTTGAGTTTCAATCTTTTTTTTTGGAACTATTTTTGGACGTCATTGTTACTCACTTCTCCTCTCATACCATGTTTAGTTTTATGCTACTTTTCTAGTTCAGTCTACATTGGAATGAGCAGCAATGTTGGTCAAAGTTATACAGTCGATGTTAGATTAGATCCTCTTATCCATAATCAAAATCTATTAATTGACAAGTACAAAGACCAAATCTCTCTGTGCCTATAATTAGGTGAGCTATCAATATATCTTTTACAAAGAAGGTGGGTATGGACAGTGCTAGGGAGAGGGAGTTTGCGAATGATCAGTGAGACGGAATTCTCCCTTGGAAATAACAAATAAGATAGGGTCATGTGATCTGGGTAGAAAAGAAGCAGAGAGGAAACTGTTTTGCTGGTCCTTCTTCCTCCATGACTGTTGGAATTTTAGCAAGGACCTCTAGGTTCTCATGGATTTCAATTATGCGTTTCCAAATGGCTCTAATAATACCCGATCCGGGTTTCGGAACTCACTTTGGATGGGAGAATTTGGAGGGGAAATAAGGTAAGGGAAAGGGAGGGATTCATTTTCCTTGTTTGTATATAACACGAGGGAAGGAAAGGGAATTGGAAAAATGGGTGAAATGTTGGTGAGATAAATGGAAAAGGTGGAGGGTAAGGACTAAGGAGAGAGAAATAATTATAAAGTAAGGAGATGTGAGTATAAAAGTAAAAAGATGTGGTAGGCCTCATCTCCCATAATAGAAAAAGAGAATGCGAGTAAATCATTGTGAGACGTACGGAAAAGAATACTGTTTAAAATCTTTGTGAAATGGAAAGAGTATTCATTTTCCTTTCGCTCTTAATAGAACAAATCTTTTCAAAGTTGGAAATATTTGGAAAGAAAGTGCAAGTTCACTCTTTTCTTCCCCAACCCTTCTCTCCCCTACCTTTCCGTCCACGATTGTTATCCAAATCTATGGTACTCGGACACGGCAAAATGGCCGGCGTACCGGTGTCGATACGATACGACACGGATTCGGGTACGGAATACGGGTCGGATACGCCGCTCGACACTCGGATACGGCTAGATTCAGGAAGACAGAAACAAAGAGAGAATATGGAATTTGCGATCTAGGGTTTGTCATACCCTAGATCTGTTAATTGGACATGAAATCTTCAACATTCTTTCTTGAGATATTAGGGCTTTTGCTCGGGATGTAAAGCCGCGCCTGATTGTGGGAGTTTTCCGTCGCCGGTGCTCATCTCGCCGGCTATCTCTCCGGCGTAGTGTCAAAGAGGAAGACACAGAGTAAATTAGTCGGCTATTTTTACTTTTCCTTTCTCAATTTTTTTTTGTTTTTCACTTTTTTAGGGAGAAAGGGACCCACTGTGTGAATACAGCTGTGATATCCCTATTAATGCTTTTCTTTCTTTTTTTTTTAAATGCTGACTTGATATCCCTTTGGTGATAGCTGGCCCATGCTTTCTTTTTTCCTGTTTTAAATGGTGACAAGTCAGTTGTTTTTTTATTATAAAAAAACCTTTACCTAAATTTTTTTATACAGCTTTACTTTATGCTAATTAAAGCTCTTAACTTTTTAACTTCTCTATTTGCTGAAAATTATTTTAAATTTAAATTAATATCCTATATCTTTAAAAAAAAAACGTACCCCCGTATCCGTGTCCAACTGTAGGACGGTGTCCCCGTATCCGAATTTTTTAGATTTTACGTATTCGATACTCGGATCCGTATCCGTATCCGATACCCGTACCCGTGTCCATGTAAGATAGATAGAAATTAAGTACTACAGACTTGTCAGTACTGCGTCTATATGTTAAAATCTTCCATCTTGCCCAATATGAGTCACGCAAGTATGCCTTGTGGCCTCTAAGCAATCAATAGGCTTGGGTGTGATGGCCGTTGAGTGACCCTAAAAAGTTCGTCACGAGGCCGTCATTGGCTTGTCAGGGGTCATTTTGCATCTGATGTCAAATGTTTGAAAGGGTCAATTTTGGGTTATGAGTATTTGGAGATGCTTAATTTAAAAGGAGACTCTTCATTGGTGTCCGAGAGAGTCTTTCATTCATGAGTTGTGGCCTTGCGAGGGTTTGTTATAGGTGTCCTGAGTGCTGCTGACATTCTCTGACCCTACAAGTTTTCCTCTCAGCTCTTTCAAGGTTTTTTACCGTAGGAGTCTCACAGTCACAAGTTGTGAAGAGTCTGTCGATACCTTTTGGCTTCCTGCATTATCTATGAATCAGATTGGCAGTAGGGATGCTTCTTCCAGTTTATGCTAGTGATTTTCATCAGGTTGTCATACTACGGCAATTCCGATCATCTCCCATGACGTTCTCATCCTATAGGCTTCTCTTTACCCTTCGAGTTGGCCCTCAATGTCTTGATCTTTTACTTACTACTCTAGATGACCAACGTTAAACGAATTCTTGTTTGGTATTGGCAAAAAATTATCTATAATCAAATTATGCCTTTTGATTGTATTTAAGAAGACCGTACTAGTTTAAAGTTTGAGGATTATGCATTATGATAATAGTAATGAGCATGCAAAATTTCATAGAATTCAGGATATTATAGTTCACATCATCTTGAGGCTGCCTATGTTGGAGCATCTCTTGTTGCTTTATGAGCAAAACTAAGCAACGACAACCTTTGATACAGGTTATGCCATTCGGTGGTGCAAAGTTTATAGTGTAAAAGAATGGAATGCTATCATACATAGAACTAGAAGAGTGCAAGTTTTTGGGCATCCAGCTTCATGGCTGCTTACATATAGAAGCTTCGGAGTTCCTCGAGGTTGCTTGCTGTTCCCTCGACTTCATATATTGCAATCATATATACCCTAATTTAATGTGGATGCATTGCAAGCATTGATTTGATGTTGCAGTTAGCTAATTGAGAGTGTAATACTATGAACATTTTGGAGAAGTACATTGTGTTGATGCACAGATATCTGGAGTGTTTTGGTTGCAACATATTCAAATGATTTTACTTACTGCAATCTTGTGTTTTTGGCATCTAAATCGGTTGTTTGACATTGAAAGTTACCCCATGAGTTAGATTTAGGGATGACAATGAGTTAGATCTTGGGCATTACTATTTACCGCCCGTATTTACTAAAAATCGCCCGTATTTTTTCTTAAATACTCCTAATATACCCCTACAAATACTTGACCCCATACCCCATACCCCATCACTCTCACTCTCACTCTCACTCACTCACTCCTCCTCACTCTCACTCTCACCTCACTCTCACCACCGCAACCACCACCACACCGGCAACCACCGGACATCCGGCGACCACCACCGTAGCACAACACCACACCGGCGACGAACATCACCGCACACCACCACACCGACGACGACCTCATCGGAAGCACACCACCACAACTCGCCGGAAAAAGCATGGGCCCAAGGAAGAAGGCAAAGGAAGTCGGAGAATCATCAACTCATGTTAGTTTTGTACTTATTTGTTGTTAAAACCGACCCCTAAGCCGGAAATATGTAGTGATTAACCCCCCCCCGGAAAAGTTGGTGAATTTTTTTTTTTTTTCGAAAAATGTGGGGCAACGGATAGAAAATCCGTTACCACCACACGGTGGTAACGGGAATAATGGAGAGGAGAGAGGTTAGGGGGGGGGGGGGTGGGCCGCCTGAGGGGGTGGAGGGAGGGTTGGGGGCTGCTGGTAGTGGTGGCTAGGTTTCATCTTGCAAAAATAATTTTGATTTTGGTTTATTTTCGCAAAATAATTTTGATTTTGGTTTGTTTTCGCAAAAAATGCTTTATAAGGTTTTTTTTCGTAAAAATGAACTCGTAAAAGGTTTTTTTTGGCAAATTTTCCTAAAATTAACTATAAAAATAGCGTATTATACGTAACAATAGCAATTATGTCTTTCAAAATCATACTTTTAAAAATTGAGTTATATAATATAAAAAATTCATACATATAGTTTTGAACCTATAGCATACCATGATGCCATTACATGAAGAATCAAGTGAAAGTTTGTCAACGACATTGCAGAGGTATTATGCAATTGACTAATTATTTTATTCCTAGAATATTTGTTGTATAAATAATTATTTATGTTTTTCTTTTTCATATATCTATATGTCAGATCTTATTCTTTTCTCAATGAACTTAATTCTACTAAAACTAATTGGGAAATCAAGGTTCGAGTTTCTAGACTATTTGAGGCCGCAGATCATAAAAAAGGGGGAAGTTTGAAAAGTCTTGATATGGTCATGATTGATGAAAAGATTTTTTTCTCTTAAATAGTATTTTCGATTCTTAATAGTGGTTAAGTCAAGAGGGTGAAGTGGGTCTAGGAGTGGTTTGTAGAGACCATCATGGTCAGATCATTGCTCTTGGTGTGAAGCGTGTGGTGGCTAGATGGGAGGCTAGTTTGGCAGAGGCAATGGGAGCTCGCTATGCGTTGGAATTGGCTGGTAGACTCGGCTATGGGCACGTAGCTCTTGAAGGAGATTCTTTGGTTGTGGTTAACACTGTGAAGAAGAAGTTATTAGGTGCTACTCCTCTTTTTCGAATTTTTTCTGATATTATTACTTTAGCTAGCTGTGTGGAGTCTTTTTCTATTTCTCATGTTAAACGGGCGGGTAATGTTGTGGCCCATTTGTTAGCTCATTGGGACTGTCCTGTGGGGGACGAGATTGTATGGTTTGACTATTTTCCCCAAAGTATCACTACTTTGTGGGCGTTTGATTTAATTTAATGTGCTTCGTGTTTCCCCTCAAAAAAAAAGTTATTTTATTCATGATACCATCATTATGATTTTTTTTTTTGGCTTTCCCATCTTCTATTATATATGCGTTAGTGTTTATGTGCTATATATTAAAAGTTGAAGTTGTGGCTGACACTCATATTTTTTTCTCTATTCTTTTTGTCCAGCATCTATTAAATTATTACCCTCTACTTTTTTAAAGTATCATTCGGGTATTTTCCATGTTAAAATTGTGTTAGCTATTGTTAGTCATACCAACTATTGGGATACTATCTAATAATATATAACAAATCTAGAAATTAAAGTATAATGACAAATACTTTCTCTGTCTTTTTATACTGCAACACTGGGTTTGGGCATGGTTTTAGGAAAATAAAAAAATATGGGTAGTTTAGCATAGAGGGGTTAGCTAGAGTAGGGGATAAGTAAACCCTTAATAAAGTAAACGCAACTTTCTGAGTCAATTTGAGTAATTAATGATGGTTTTATTAACATAAAGTAAAGGCGATGTTGTCAACTATAGTTACTTTTTTTACCAAATGTGGAATGGTTCCAATAGATGAAACTACCCAAAGTGGTAATTGTTGCAATGGAAAAAGAATGGAGAAATTATATAAGTTATAATATGATTTTGTCATTATCTTTAACGTTGGTTTCTAATTTATATGTCATGAAGAAACTCACTATATCATTCAGAAACATACTATATCATGCAGAAACTACATCATTTCTGAACAATCCACTATATCATTTCGACACTCACTATATCATGCAGATTCTCACTATATGATTCAGACATTCACTCTATCATGCAGAAATTATATGTTACTTTAATATAAAATTTTAAATATATTATAAATGGATCTTATTCTAAAATACTTTTTAAACACTTTCAAATGGTACTAAAAATTATAATTTTACGAACTATATATTAAAAGTTGTAATCAATTTACTATATTTAAGTTTTTCATTGTGAACCCAACTCTATTTATTATTATCCTAAACTCTATTTGTATTTTAATCAATTTAGAACTCTATTTATATTTAAAAAATAATGTGACATGACACTTAATGAGCGCGACAAATGGCGTCCAATGAGGACGCCAAATGTCGCGACCAACCCTAATTCTAATTGAATCCCTAATTCCAATTGCAGTAGGTTACTTTTATACTTTAACCCTAATTCTAATTGAATCGCTAATTCCAATTGCAGTAGGTCACTTTAATACGTTAGTATAGTCAATATTTCCTTTTATATGTTGCTTTAATATAAAATATTAAATATAGTATAAATGGATCTTATTTTAAAGTACTTTTTAAACACTTTCCAATGGTACAAAAATTATAATTTTATGAACTATATATTAAAGGTTATAATCAATTTAGTATATTTAAGTTTTTCATTGTGAACGCAACTCTATTTATTTTTATCGAAAATTCTATTTGTATTGTAATCAATTTAGAACTCTATTTGTATTCAAAAAAAATATGACATGGCAATTAATGAGCGCGACAAATGGTGTCCAATGAGAACGCCAGATGTCACGACCTCGTGAGCTGGCTTTTGTACTCTGCTTTATAAATGGCGACCACATTCTAATTGAATATCTTATAACAATCCTAATTCTAATTGAATCCCTAATTCCAATTGCAGTAGGTTAATTGAATCGCTAATTCCAATTGTAGTAGGTTACTTTAATACGTTAGTATATAGTCAATGTTCCCTTTTATAGGTTACTTTAATATAAAATTTTTAATATAGTATAAATGGATCTTATTTTAAAGTACTTTTTAAACACTTTCTAATGGTATAAAAATTATAATTTTACGAACTATATATTAAAAGTTATAATCAATAAACTATATTTTAGTTTTTCATTATGAACCCAACTCTATATATTCTTATCCTAAACTCTATTTGTATTTTAATCAATTAAGAACTCTATTTATATTTAAAAAAAAATATGACATGGCACTTAATAAGCGCGACAAATGGCGTCCACCAATGAGGACGCCAAATGTCGCGACCTCATGATCTGGGTTTTGCCAAATGTCGCAACCTCGTGATATGACTTTTGCCAAATGTCGCGGCCTCGCGATCTGGCTTTTGTACTCTGCTTTATATATTAGTTATATATGATATGATATGATTATAAATTTTCAAGTATATAAATAACAAATATACTACTTAATTTATTTATTATTGATTTCTCAAGTAATGTTCTTAGGGTTTTCTTATTATCTAAGATAGTTAGATTATGTTAGTTTACTAATTACCCAAGTGACCTCCCAATTGGTATCGTTGACAACAAACAATTGTTATCTTTTTGCTTTTGATTAACAATTATTATCATCATTGCCGAGTAGATAAAACCCATTAAATGTAATTCTTTTTTGTTTTTAAGCTACTCATTATTATCTATTGTTGATAAATCAGGATACGTTTTTTTTGTTTCTTTGAGGGGCCATACCTTTAGTACGCTAAACTCTAACCCTAGTAGAATTCGGAGTCAGAAACCTATAAATACCAATTAATAGACAACTGATTTCACAATTCTCTATCCTCTCCTTCTCTGCGTTTGTCTTTCTCTTGGGTAGTCCGCCGCTCATCCAATATCGCGAAATTTATAAGTGGACACGGTTTTTGCGACAAGGTAATTGAAACCTTATATGTACTGTGAAAAGGTAATTGAAACCTTATATGTACTGTGAAAATATAGTTTTTGATGAAAGTAATATAGTTTTTGATGAAAGTAATATAGTTTTTCATGAAAGTAAGTAGGAAACAAACAATCGATTTTTCCTCCTCTCTTCCCACAATTGTTTTCTTTTTCCTGTCAAAAAAACAATTGTGGGAACGGAGAAGAGGAAAAATCGATAGTTTGTTTATGATATTTTGTTTTTTCTTAAAAAAAATTAAAAATTAAAAATTGCGTGTAACAGTTAATTATGGAGAGAGTTATGCCATTCAATTACGGATTTATTTTTATAAAAAAGAAGATAAAGTTGATCATGTTGATTTTGAAACTTAATGTTTCCACGTAAAGTAGTCAGTTTGTGATTTTGTATTTTCGTGATTATTTCTTTTTTGTAAAGTTGAGTTATTGTCTTTCAGGGGTTTGGTATCGCTTTCCCTCATAGAATAGAGATAAAATATACCTCCACACCTGATTTAATGTCTATAATATGTCATCTGGGCTCTGATAATGGTGGTTAATTAGAATGAGTAAGGGCTCTTCCCACACCACCTTTATGGAACTAGAAATATTTTTTACTTGAGTAAATATTATTTTTATTGATTAAAATTGATATTTTTAGTTTTTATTTCTTATATTATTGGTTCTGCTAAGTAAATATAATTTATGAAAATTCAGGGTCTATATTATTCAACTTATTTTTCTCAAAGAATTTTGAATTTTTTCTACACTTTTCATATATATTTTTTAAGATTTCTTATTTTTTCTTGTACTGTTTCTCAATTTTTCTTATATATTTTGAATTTTTTAAAAAAGATACATTTATGAATTTTTCGTACTCTTTTTAAATTTTTTATGAAAATACTCAAAAACTAGTTTAAAAGGATTTACCCTAAAACTACTATTGTTGTGGTACAAAAAAGAATATAAAAGATAATTAAGGATCATAACACGATAACTTCTCTCATCTCCCGTAGTAGGTGGAAGGGGTCAATTCTCATGGGGAATGGGCCGGGGGTGAGGGAGGGTCGTTATTAGTTGACCCATTTGTGAATCCGACAACAACAAATATAAATGTATTTAAGATAGTTTTCTTTGGTATAGAGAGAGCCACAAGGGAAAATTATGTAGACGTAATTTGATCCATGTCCCTGACACCACCTCCCAAGACTTTGACATCCACAATAATTTAATATAGTTAATTGTTGTTATCTTTACTTCGTTAATAATTGACTAAGGTGAAAGCTAATAAGTAAACCTAAGTTGTGATACTATGCTATAGTGTGAAATTCTTTAGAAGTATTCTTCCATTGATCATATTTATAAGAGTTTACAATAAATTCTTGTTAAATGTACTAATTAATATTATTGTCTGGTTTCAGATGACTGTTTGTGAAATATGTGGAGGCAAAGGATCGCCAAAACGCCATGTCCATTGCAAGGGATGTCAAAGTGTTGTTGTGCATAGGTATGGCATGAATTATATTTCCTCTGTTATGAAATAAATGAAATGCTTCTTTTCTTTATGTGAGAGCTTTTTGAGAGAAACGTTTCATTTATTTCAGAAGGGAGGATGTATACATTTTAAGATATTATTAACAATTTTGAGAAAATTAATCTCAAGTTCTTTTTTTGTTTAACTCTAATGTGAATTTATATTTACGGTCTCGAAGAATGAATACCATCATCATCTTTTACTTCCTACCATTAATTCTTTTCAAGTAACACACTTTCCATTTATGAAAATGCATGTCATGTGATATACATCTCAAAATGACAAAAAACCTTCATTTTTGTTAGGACTTTTTTTAAAAAAACTACCTTGTAAATTCATTATTTTCAAAAAACTACCATATGAAAAAACGTTGTTTAAAACTACTTTTTAAAACATTTAATTTTATTTTAATGACCTACCTTTTGTCGGAGTTGGATGGTTGACCCAAATTTCCAGCATTGACCTATCACGTAACATGCACATGATTTTTTTTAATTTTTTAAAAGCCCTAAAATTTTCTTTTTGCCCCAATTTCCCCTAATTTTTCACAATTTTTTCTCTCTCTTCCTCTGCTCTTCCTATACACTCTCTAATCTTCGAAAATATTATGTCTAAAATAATTGAAAGAAATTCTTCTTCTCAACATGCAAATGGGCAGAGAACTTCAGTAGCTACAACTGTGCAACAACAACCGCATTAATTATCTATTGTTGCGCCTTGATTTGCGGCGGTGCGAAATCCGCAGTAATACGCAATTATTCTACTAGTGTACTTTTGCCAAAGACTTCTAATTAAACAACTACTTTAAACACTAATCGCTAACAGCTACTAGTAAACAACTAGCAGCTACCACAACACTACAGCTACTGCAACAACTAACAACTACTAGAACTGCTAGTTTCGCCAAACAAACCCTTGAACAAGTCAGCTAAATCAGGGAGGCAAGCACAACCAAAACTACCTCTAAACCAAACAAGGCAGTGGCAGAATTTCAAGAAAATCAACAGGATCTGATACCAAAACATAAACTCTAACCTAATCTTTACCTTTATATAATGTCAAGATTGGGGTAAATCTGAAACCACAAGACGGCGGCGACAAGGTAAGCTCCAGTGAAAGGGTTGTCAAATTCCCTATTAAAACAGATCCAACAAACCTCGAATTTAGCACTTCTATCCCAAACATTAAACCCTAACCCTAAACTTTACCTTTGCCGGCGAGATTATTGAAGGTGGCGATTGGGAAAGTTTTGGAGAGAGGATGCCTGAGGTTGTGTGAAATTAGATCCTATATTAATTCCTCCCCACACTGATTAGCGTAGCTGACAAACTAAAACAACAATACGGTGAGAAGAGAAACGAACTAAGAGGAGGTGAGAAGCGACAACGACGCCGAGGTTTCTCTTTCTACTATTCTGCCTAGGGGTGTGCACTTTTGGACCGGGACCGGAATTCGGACCGGAATGGACCGGACCGGAATTTTCCGGTCCGGTCCCCGGTCCATGAAAAGTTGAGATTCCGGGTTTCCGGTCCGGTCCGGTCCAAAACCGGAATTTTTCGGTCGGCCGGACCGTGGACCGGAATTCAGTTTTTTTAAAAAAAAAAGTTTAAAGGTTAAAAAAATGTTTAAAACTTAAAAAGTTAGAAAGTTAAAACCTCATATTTATTGCCTTTAAGATTATTGCTTTTAGAATTATTATATTTTAATATATTGAATTTATTAATATATTTAAATCTAAGAAAAAGTTTTTTTTTTTATAAAAAAATATTAATTCCGGTCCAACCGGTCCAAAACCGGACCGGACCGGAATTTTTCCGGTCCGGACCGGGAGCGGACCGGAATATTCCGGTCCGGTCCCGGTCCAAAAAAATTTTGGATTCCGGTCCACCGGTCCAACCCTACTGTTGGGCGACGATGGTGGAGCGATAATGGAGCAGGCTCGCCGGCAACGATAGTGAGCAGTGAGCGCTCAGGCCGGCCACCAGCGAGCCTATTGCGGACAGCCGCTTTGCTAGGCGGTTTCGCTAGGGTTTTTTGTAGTTGGCATACATACTTTTAGTCTTGATATTCCTATCATTAAAACTCTAGATTTTAAGCTAATAGTTACTCCCTTCATAAGGTATACCTACTTTGATTTTCATGTTCTCCAGGGCATATCTTTGACCAATTACTCTTTTTGACTTATAGTATCTCCATAGACATAGGGTGCATAGAATAATTGTTGAACTAATATTATCAAGGCCTCTAAATTTTGTAACCTGTACTTATGATGTTACTTTCTTAAAAAAATCATTAAATATATATTCATTATTTTTTTTTTTTGATGGGAACCTCACCAGAGGAAATTACTTTAATAAATCAAGTCCCGCATAGCGAGTAACAATATCCGGGAAATCATCAACCCAATACCTAAATCCGAACTCCACAGGTTGGAGGTGGGCAAGCATGTGAGCCACCATATTACCAGAACGCTTGACAAAAGACCAAACAACAATATCAAAGTGACTAACTAAAGATAAAGCATCATCAATAAGCAAATGAAAATCACTAGAACCAGAGGCCTTAAGCTTGAGAGCATTTATCACTTGGAGACAATCACTCTCCACAACCAACTTCCTAACACCCACCCTCCTCGCCAACCGCAAGCCCTCCAACACAGCACGAGCTTCTGCGATCCTTGTTTCCCACCCCACACGCTGCTGCAGTAGAACACACCCTCGAACCTCCCCTTCAGCGTCACGGCACACAGCACTCACCCCCACACCAACTTCGTTCACCACCCCCGCATCGACATTACACTTGACCCAACCTTCATCCGGCAAACTCCACACCAATGGGTGAGGAACCCGCAACTGCACGCCCATCTTAGCTGTAGCATCTCCAGCCTCACGAGCCTCCTTCCAAGATTTCATAGCATAGCTGCAAGTAGCGGCAGGTGCTACAAATTCTGCCTCCATCGTTGCTTTACACCGAGCACTCCAAACCGCCCAACAAGTTGTCAGAAAAACTTCGATCTCCTCTTCACTCATATTCTTAATATTCATTATTTTAGTTTGAAGATATTAATATTTATAAAGTATACACAAAATAACATTATGTTCTTTATTCATCTTTCTTTTCAGCTATTGCATAGCAGATTGTTCTGTAACTAATAATGAAGATATTAGTTGGTTGTGTGAAGCGTGTGATATTGAGACTAGTCAGCTTGCTCCATCATTCAGGAGGAGTGAGCGGATATCGCTCAAAATAGATCGAGAGGCTATGCGAAAGAAAACTCGAAGACAGTGGAGAAATAAATTGAGTACTATTCAAGAGGTTGAGAAATCAAATTTAACTAAAAAGATAACTAATATTGTTCCCTTGGAGCAAGACAAAAAGGATGAAATGAAGGATGACAAGCCAATAAATCAAAGTTCAAATGGTTCAAATGCTATTGCTTCTAGAAGTATGAAAAAGAATAACATTTCTTCAATGTTCAAGCAAGAAAAGAGTAAATCTCATTCGTTTCCTTCTTCGTCTATAGAAATCCATGAGGACAATGTTGTAAATAGGACTCCATCTCGAGTCTTGCATGCCACCTTCCAAGACTGTACTAACTCGACTGATGGGAATATTACTCATGCAAATGACAATCATCAAGATTGCAAGGTCGTGCACCCATCAAATAGAAAAAAGAGGAAGTTACTTCATAACAATTGTTTGAACTTCTACAATATGATAGATGAAGATGGACAAGGGAAGATTCAGAAGAAAATTGAATATGTCGATCTTAGTACTCCATCATGTGCTGCAAAACCCAATGAATGTGTCTATGATTCACCAATAACTAATGCAATATGGAGGTATTTTAGCTTTTCTTAACTTGATTCAAATATAATTTACTTGATCTTAATATCATAATTACCTTCTTCCAGATTGCAACTGGTCTCTTGTTAAACGACCTGGCCCAGTCAAACCACCAACTTTTTATAAATTTTGCTTCACTTTTTAAGTAATTTTGTATAACTTTCTAAAATTTGAGATGTTTAATATTTTACCTATAACGTTTACAATAATTTTTTTTGAGGGGACGTTTACCATTAATTGTGCACCTAATAGTGCTCGAAGATGTAAATTGTGACACGAGTATTGTTATGTTAATACATTTTTTTAACTTCATGTTTACAGGGGAAGTTGCTGCATAAGAAAATATGATAAACAACTATCTTTCAGATTATCAGCTCATTTTTCAAACAAAACTTCGCGGAAGATACATGTAGCAGCCCATGCACTACCAGAGTTGATCAACTTTAAATTATTGTCAAAGAAAAAAGCATGGCCTAAGACCTTTCAAAGTGCATCACCTACAAGTGATGATATTGCTCTATATTTCTTACCAATGGATGAAAGGTAATTACTATAAAACTTTACTAATGTATTAGTTTTTTTCCTAATCTTCTAATGTTTTCTTTAATTTATTATTGTTGAATAATGTAGGGATGAAGATTTATACGATAACATGCTGGAAGAGATGATTGAGCATGATCTTGTTTTAATTTCCAAAATCAATGGTTTGGATCTGTTACTCATCGCATCGCGTGAATTGCCTCGAAAGCAATGGAGTAAGTCTGAAATGTAGTTTTATAGAATTTTTTCCCTAAATATTGTCAAAAGGAGTTTTAATTCCCTAGCTCTATATGCGCCAAAGTTACAATTATTTCCCTGCATACCATCCACATAGGACAGCACACCAGATTTTTTGTTTTTTTTTTCGATAAAACAAACCGCTACTAGAAGTAGCGGTTAATATTAAGGCAAACTGCTACTAGTAGCAGCGGTTAATAAGGGAAAACCGCTACTATTAGTAGCGGTTAACAAGGAGAGTTTCCTGTCAAAAAAAAAAAAACAAGGGGAGTTTAATTAAAACAAGGGTTTTTTTTTGTAAGAAAGGACCTAATAAAATACAAGTTTTGTAGGGAAGGACCTAATAAATTTTTTTTGTCTAAAAGGACCTATTAAAATACTTTCGATTGTTAATAGGAACCAGTTTATGAATTTCAGGCAAAAAAACTTTAACTTTTTTTCAGAAATTGAAGGAAAATGTCTGCGAAATCATGTTCAAGCAATAAAATTCCTGTCAAATGTAGTTGTGGTATCCCAATCGCAAAAAGTCAACGCCGGAATATGGTAAATTTGGCCTGAAATTCATAAACTGGTTCCTATTAACAATCGGAAGTATTTTAATAGGTCCTTTTAGACAAATTTTTTTTATTAGGTCCTTTCCTACAAAACTTGTATTTTATTAGGTACTTTCTGGCAAAAAACCCTTAAAACATTAAGAGGTATTTTTCATGCCTCCTGCCCAACTGAGCAGACACGAAAGCTAGAGGAGGAACGAAGGCTAGGCGGCGGTTGGAGCTCTAGCAACGTGCAGGAGGTGGTGATCAATGACGAGAAGGCACGGCGGCAGGGAGGTGGTTGGGTTGAGGTGCCTATATATTCTTAGGAGAGAGAGAGATAGAGCAGCGAGAGAGAGAGGAAAGAGTTGGGCGAGAGAGAATGTGAGAGGTTTAGCAAAGATGGTTCAAGATGAACTCGGTGCGATCAATGCGAAGAGCAATGGATTTGGGAGCTATGCATCATCAATTGGTGGTAGTAATCTGTTTGAAAGGGGTGGATACTACCAAGTTTATCCAGAGAGGAGGAATGAGAGGCTAAGGAAGAAACAGAATGACTTAAGGGATGATGAGCCAAAAATTGCTTACAATTTGGGAGTTAAAGTTGATTGTTCAACCAAGAAAAAGGATTCAAAAAAGAAATATGAGAGCTTGAAGAAGTCCATAATGGCAGTAAATTACTCTGTGGATCAAAGCCACCAACACCCGAGGTACGCATTGAGGAGTACCACCAAGAAGCCTCCTCTTCCAGTGCCGATGTATGTCGAAGAGACGACGAGGGCGAGGAAGGGTTCTAGTTTAAGGGAAAACAGGGAAAACAGAGGAGAGAGAGGATGGTGTAGGGTGGTAATCCGAAAAACAAAGGAGAGATAGGGTGGTGTAGTGTGAAAACAAGGAAGCTTGTGGGGGAATTTTCCGGCGAAGATAGGGGAATTCTGGTGGGATGAAGATGGTGGAAGTAGAGTGGTGAATGTGTAGTGGAAAGTAGGTGGAGTTTGTTGATCAGTCAATTGTATGGTTTTTATGGGAGCAATGTGCAGTCTAGTTTGTTGATTTGCAATGGAAGAAACATTAACCGCTACGCAGTGTAGCAGTTTGCATTAACCGCTACTCAGATTATATTAGCGGCTTACTTTAGGTAACCGCCAGTTTGAGTAGCGGTTCTACGTAAGTAAAATAAAAATTTTATTTCTCTCGTGCTGTCCTACATGGACGGTGTGAAGGGAAATAATTTTATGTTTGACGTAAAGTGGGAATTAAAACTCCCTTTGACATTATCTAGGGAAAAAATTCTAGTTTTATATGTGCTGGTTTTCGGCAATCTTATAATATGAATGCGTTTATAATATCTTAAATCATTGCATTTTGCAGGAATGCAAAGGAAATACTATATGTGGGGGGTGTTTAAGCCAAATGGAGAATCACTTCTTCCAAACAAGGGTACATTTATCAGAAGCAATAATGTAGTGCTTGATAATATTGCACTTAGTAATTACAAGAGTAGCGAACAAAGGAGTCTATGTAAAACAAATTTCAGTGAATTCTCTTCCTCATTGAGTCCTTGTACGGCAACAGCTTCTTGATCAATTCAACAAATTTCTTATGTTCATCATAATGGTGTAAAATGCTTATTTAAAAAAGTAAAATGTTTTTCTCGTTTAAAGTAATTTGTGTTTGTTCATGAACAATAAGCTCTATTATATGCAGTGGCGGAGCCACTGTTAGTCATGGTGGGTCACGTGACCCACCATTATCGGAGAAAAAAGTGAAGTTTAATTTTTTTTTTAAAACGCCATAGTTGAAGACTCGAAGAAGAAGAATGTGTTTTGTTCTTTTGTTGAGAATCAGAGAGGCAGAGAGTATGAGGAGAGAGAAAAATGTAGGTCAAGAAAGAGGTGGGAAGTGGGGCTAGGTGGTTAGCATTTCTTAGCAATATCACGTGGGATTTGTAAGGCCCAAAGAGTCATAGTTTCTCTCTTTATTTTTATTTTGTTTTTTAATACATTTATAATGTAACATATAGATATTTGGAAAGTCTTATATTACACGCTAGGATCAGTCACTATGCCAAAGAGAAAGTTGTAATTTTTGTTGTCTTTTTTTTTTTAAGTAGTAGCCTTTTATAAGTAGATTTAAAATATTAGTTTAAATAAAAGTAAAGTTATTTTTAAAAGTGGTCTTCTTTGGAGGAAGGACTTGACTTTTTTTACACAAATAGTTATTGAAGGGTAAAGCTAGCCTTATTTTTCATTTTTTTTCATTCAATAACAAAATAGATGAACATTTTATTCATACAATATCTTTTTAATCTTTCATGTACTTTCTCTTTTTTTACTTGCAACATTAAGTATGACACGAAAATTAAGGAAAGGAGAGAAATAAAAGGAGACAAAGAGGAACCATCTTCACGTGCTAGGAGAGAAAAAGAGAGAACATATTACCAAAAATGTCAATATTATAAGTGTAAATACAAATTTTAAGTCTGCAAAATAGAATCAATTTTGATGATAGTTTAAGTGGATATTTGACTTTAATGGGTCAAAAAATAAATGGCATTTAATAAAATTTGTATGCCTACAACAAGTAATATACAACTTAAAATATAAAATGTTGCAAGAAAAATAAAAAGGGAGAAGTAATAACTAAAGGATTTTTTTCTTTGAAACATAATTAATAAAATATCGTGAAATCATGATACTTATACAATGATTTAATAGCACTTAAAAAATAAAAATACAAATCATGCAACGACATTTGCGATGTAGTATGTGATGACTTATCCGTTCCAACTCCGCTACCATTTCCGCGACCGCAATTGAAAACATATTTTGAAACTGTGTTGGTGACCCACCATTCGTAAAATCCTGCATCCGCCACTGATTATATGATCTCGAGGCTATATAGTATATACGGTATTTTGATAGAAATTGTTAAAAGATAGTTCTCACAAAGATATATGGTGTCACAAGTATTGTCAATTGTGACATATACGGTCAAGTAAATATATGATGGGATAGAATTCCTCATCGAGACCTTTTCAAGCGCCAGTATTGAAAGACCTATCTGCCCTATGTGCCAAGCTCACCTGGAAACTACTCTCCACACGCTTAGGAACTGTTCTCGAGCCTATCTGGTTTGGGCCCTAATCAGCCCTACCCAAACCTTCTTGTCCTTTGATTCTACCCGTGAGCGACTAAATGTCTTTAGAACCAATACCACCCAGGTTAGAGTTCTTACTTGGAGTACCTTCTTCCCCTTTGTCTGCTTTGAACTGTGGAAAGAAAGGAATAAGTTCAAGACAAGCCCCATGCCCCTGCTCATGTCACCCATAACCGTGAATTTACCCTCGCGTGGGAATACTTTGCACACCAACCTCATGTCCAAAAGCCCCAATTTTCGCCTCCAAGTCGATTAGTTTTCCTAACCACTTTGTCCATGTGAATGTTGATTCTTCCTTCTTTAACATTGAAATCTAGGCAAGAATTGCTGGAGTACTTAGAAACAACTTTGGCCAGTGGATCATGGGCTTTCAGATGTTCTTGATCCTAATCATGTGGAACTTCTTGCTATTCACCAAGGATTGCAAGAGGCTAGCCAGAGAAACATTAAATGCATTGCGCTCCATTCAGATTGTCAAAAAGTCGTACAAGCTATAAATGCGAATGTAATTTATGAGGATGTATGTAGTGATATCATACTTGATTGTAGGGAGCTGGGGCACTATTTCCAAACAATGAGCCTAACTTTCGTTAGACGAGAAGATAACCAAGTAGTCGACAAGTTGGCTAGGGGTGATAATGAGCTCGGCCTGTTCGCAAACAGTTCGAGCGCGACTCGGGAAAAGCTCGGCTTGTGGTAGCTCGGTTCAAATTCGG
The DNA here is from genome assembly GCA_947648045.1 of Beta corolliflora. Taxonomy (NCBI): domain Eukaryota; kingdom Viridiplantae; phylum Streptophyta; class Magnoliopsida; order Caryophyllales; family Amaranthaceae; genus Beta; species Beta corolliflora. Next base: position 64,780 of record CANSZD010000328.1, read on the forward strand.
GTCAGCTCGAGCCCTTAATGAGCCAAGCCGAACTAGGCTAAGCTCGACTTGAAAATCTCGTGAACATGCTCGATTATTATTTTATATAAAAAAAATTAATATAACTTTAAGCCTTTGAAAAATTATTATATGCTAAAACACTTATCCTTTTATACAATTTTTACATTGAACAATTCATGTTTTTTATTTTTGTATCCCTTTAGATCGAGTTTGTCGAATTTTTATGTATATTTGTAAGTAATTCATTTGGTTAGCATGTAAAAATGAAATAAAATATGTTTATTCGTGGTACTTTTTGAATAGTCTATAATTCTACAAGATCTGTTAACAATTTTTTTGAATGTCAAATATGAATTTTGTGTTTGGTTTAATGTTGTTTGGTTTATTCTTAATGTATCTCAAATCGAGCTCGATCCGAGCCGAGCTGAGCTTGAGCCTTGAGAGAAGCTCACGAGCTCGAGCCGAGCTTCACTTATCGAGCTCGTCGAGCTCACGAGTCGAGCCGAGCTAAACGATAAACGAGTCAAGCCCAGTACAGCTCGGGCTCGGCTCGTGCGATAAGCACCCCTAAAGAATTGGTTAGGAATGTATAACCAATTCGAAGCTTGAGTTGATGTAATTAGGCATTTTCTTCATCGCCTAATTACTGCACGAATTTGCTATATACGAATTGTAATAGGCTCTTTGCCATGACGATTTAATTTATTTTATCCTTCGTTCACCATATATATATATATATATATATATATATATATATATATATATATATATATATATATATATATATATATATATATATAAGATCACATGAGAATGCAAGTTACACGAGAAATGAGAATGAATCTCAACTACACGATTGGATTAGAGTTACAACACTTATTCATTAGAGTTATAACCCCGAAAAAAACTTTGAGCCCAAAATTTTTTTTTTTTAAAATTTTTTTTTTTCTAATATTCGTTTTTTGGAGTTAAATCACTTTTTCATTAGAGTTACATCACTTATTCATTGGAGTTATAGCGCGTAAAATCCATTCTCATTCCTCATGTAAGTATGCATTCTCATATATATATATATATATATATATATATATATATATATATATATATATATATATATATAGATTTGGGCTCACGTGAGAATAACATGGTTATATGAGAATACCTAGTTATATGAGAGTAAATATGAGCCATTGGATCACTCTAATCTAACGGACGTCATTATCGCGTTTCATTAATCTAAAAAGAACTATCGTGCTTCCTTCACCTACCTACAGTAACTCAACCCACTGTAGTCTGTAGCCAACCAACACTTTCATCCTCCATTATCGAAGCTCAAACAAGATTCAAAACTACCAATTTCGCCCCGATTAATTGAAGCTCGAACAAGAACCAAGATTTGAAGATCTCCATTGAAGCTCGAGGAAGATTCAAAGTGGTATTTTTTCGAATTTTTAAGCTCTATTTTTTTGTTATTTGTCGGATGTTAGGGTTTTGTTGTCATAATTTTGATGTTGTTACTATGAAATTAAGCTGTGGAATAGTGATTCTCATTTTGCTTGTTTGTTTTACTTGATTCGTATTCTTTTATTTTTCGATTTTGATCTTTGTAAGGTAAAATTTTCATCTTTTTCAGGTAATATGGGGTTTATGTGTTTTGATTTGTATTTGTAATTGGTGATGTATTTTTAAGCAACTCGTGATGCACTTTTAAGCCACTAGTGATGTATTGTAAGCCACCATTAGTTATATCAGTTGATAATCAGTCATGGATAATTGGTGATAATTATTGATTATGTAAATATAGATTATTGATAATATATTGGTTCTAATGTTTAAGTAGATTTAGAATTCAATTTTTTTTCTAAACCTTTTACTCACTGATAAGCTCAAAAGATTTCAAATTTGGACTTAGATGAATGATAGAATTAGAATTGATTTGGACTTTCCTTTAAAAAAAAGAATTGATTTGGACTAATTGAAGGATTTTTTTCGAGAAGAAGCTCAATTGAATGATAGAAATAGAACCCATCTAATTCTAGATCATTCGGTGGAATCACTCAAGCTAAGTAAAGTAAAAATATGGTAAAGCTTTACAAGTTTGCTAGCCGCTTCCTTTATGAAAATTGACGCTGATTCGAAGAGCTAAATGAATAACTCGTCCACCCCCATCACGAGCTCTATAATTCATGTGATATCTATTGATTATATTTGCTGCAGAGAGTGAGAACATATGTGGACATCTAACCAAATTGCTTCAAAAGTGTTGCTTCAAATTTCATTTATGTTTCCATTATGTTTCTTTTCCCTTCTTACAAAATTTGATTGACCATATCACATACTTTCTATTTCACTTGCTACATATTAGTTATGAATTAGTATAATTTGTTGTTATGATTTTCATGAGGTTTGATTTTGTATATCATATTTCTAAGGAGGAATTTGAAAGTAAAGATTATATTCGTAAGTTTGGATGAAGTCGTACGTCTCCAACCGGACTTCATTCTATTAACTAAAGGATTAGTTCTGAACAAAAACAAGCTGCCAAAGATATCGAGTTTGGTGTTTCTCTTGATTTAGCTTTGGGGTCTCTAAACAACAAGCCAAGTCTTTAGCTTATTGAGAATTTTGACACATATAGTTGTACGTTATATGTGCGAGATGGGAAGATCAAGATGGATCAAGAAGATGTCCAAGTGTTTGGATTTCCTATGGGTCCAGACTCTGTGAAGGAAGCGATGAAGGATGATGAAAATGAAGGTTTTAGTGATAATGCGTAGTTACATTGAACGAGTATTGTGCCTAGATCTCTCAAGAACATGTATTTTGCACTCTGAATTTGTTTGTACAGATTAAAACTGATTTATACGATCCACTATTGTTTTTCTTATATGAAGTTATTGAATTGTACTTAATATACATCATATCTTTACTGCATATACATCATTGGTACACTACATGTACATTGCCATGCTTCTATGAGTACTATACACCTAGTAATGCTTTGTCATTTCAAATATCTAATGAAATTTCTTATATGTACGATACATTATTTTTTTCTTATATATGTACAGTTTAAAACTTATTTATGGTAGTTATGTTTATCGAACTCCATTGTAACTATTGTTACATGTGTTTCAGATTACCAGAACTGAACATTTATAATCAGTGGTGTACATTTAAGTCATTGGTCTTGCACTTTTAATAAAGAAAGGAAAATGGTGTTTAGTTTGACATGGTGCAGGCCACGTACAACAGGGCTCAAACATCTAGTTTTTACTGCTGATTACAAATCAGAGCAGCCAATGCAGATGCGGGCAGCAGCTGTTAGTGTTGCGTTGTGGCATCCTCCACCATCGGGTGTGTTCAAGACAACAAGGGGTATGGAATCAGCTTGGCAAGTTGTTCTAGGAACACGAATGTGGTGAATATTTCACATTTAGCAGCATATGAAGGTGGTGAATAATTGGCTAGTCACTAAAGAAACAATCACACACTAAAAGCTCAAGTGGGGACTTGTTGCATTAATAAACTGTTGTCCAAGATATGCAACAAGAGAAATTCATAAGCAACTACTAACATTCACCGTAAAAGGGGAAAGAATACAGATATTTAAAAACTAATTTATGAGCTTAGAAGAACTCGGCTAAATATACAAGTAATTTCACTGATTAATATAGCTAGTCAAAATGTTAGTCTCGATAATTCTCTACGAGATAACAGAGTTAACATTCAAGAGAGGAATTCAGAATTACGAACTGCTGCTCAACAAAGACATCCTGCCAGCTAAACAGTCGCAAGTCTCCCATTACAGTAGACATAAGAGTAGCCTAGCAAAAAGAGAGTATGCAGTAGTAGGCAACAACCACAAAGTCACAAAACCTTATTCTTTATATTGCGTCGTAGCATATACCACAGCTAACGAACACTAATTTTAGTCATAGTGCACTAACCTGAAGGTGAGTCTCAACTTTCATTCTTACAGAATAAGTCATGTTCCAAAACCGAGGGCCGTAGAAGCAACTTAATTGTATCCTCACCACCATCAGGTCGAAACTTTTCCCCAGTCCAAAACATAGGACCCTCAAGCTCCACTTTACCAAATCTCACAGAAGCATATCTCCATTCTCCATCACCCTTGTTCGAGGGATCATACCCCAGATTCAGTGTATTTCGCTAATGGCGTCAAACACTTTCTGAATACCATTACCTTTTCTACAGCACTGATGCCAAAGAAACAACATCCATAAAAAAAATTCAAAACCAAAGAACTTTGTCACTTTCTTGTTTCCTTGTCGTCTCTCTATCATGATGTGAATTTGTTTAATAACGCCTTTCCTGATTACGGAGTCAGATCCTCTAGTCACTTTGTGATGAGATTGCATTCGATTCAGAAACAGCACACCTAAATTTTTCTTATGAATTTCAGTTGGGTGAGCTGATCCTTTTTTTAAAGCTACTTTGCTGAGTAGATTCATTGATCAAGTGTGACAGTTCTGTCTGTCACAAATGCCTATCTATGTTCTGTAAAATTAGTTGATCCAAATAATGCTCTAGGTTGTCACTAAATAATGCACCATGTAAAGAGTGGTGGACAGAGAGGTAGGCATCAGGGAAAGATATTATCAGAGCATAAACCAAAGGTGTGTTCATATAAAGCCCTTATTTATTTCAAGTATCTTGCAAAATAAGTAAATAGATAAAAACAATACCAAACCAATCTCGTTCTACTTACTGTAAATAAACAATCATCAAACGGTTCAGGCTGTTAAGTTTGTTAATTAATGTACCTACAAAAGCTACTTGATGCACATGGAGGGCATTCTCTATGAACTAGCTAGCAAGAAGAGATGTAGTATATTATTTTTTTTTTTGGTAAAAATGTAAGTTTTATATACCAAAAAAGTAAGACAAAGCCAACTTTACAACCTAACAACACCCACACCTACCAAAACAAAAACAACTATAGCTATACACCACCAGTAACAACAAAAACAAAACACACTTACATTATCTAGCTGCTATACATAAGCTATTAAACCAAACTAAATCTTCATTGTTCCATTTGTCATTTATCCTTGCTCTAACTCTGATACAAATATCTGCTTGAATCTGCTTGACCAAAATCTCTGGCCTGATCACAACTGCATTCCAGTACGACTGGTTCCTTGCTCTCCAAAGATGATAAACAGTTGCAGCAAGGCTAGCATAACAAACTGTTTGTCTCTTTTTGGACTTAAACTTTCTGCCCCATTTCTTCCACATTGAATACAAACTCTCCTGCTGACTCTGCCTGATACCCAAACATTGCAGAATATTATGACAGACCTTAGCACCATAAAAACACTTAAAAAATAAGTGTGCACATGAGTCTTCTCCCTGAATGCATAGTAAACAGCTAGTGTCATTGCATAGACCTGCAAGCTGCAGTCTGTGTCTTGTTCTCAATCTATCCTGAGCTGCAAGCCAAGATATAAATGAATGCTTTGGAATATTGACCTTGTTCCACATCCAATAATGCCATTCCACATTATCCTGCTCACCCACAAGTCAACTGTAACCTTCTCTAATGGTATACTTTTTTTGCCCTCCAAGCTTCCTATTCTGATTATAAGCAGCCGTAAACATTTCCTTCACACTACATATCATCTTCCAGGACCAGCTTGCAGATCTAGGAGGGACATAGTCCCACCACACATAATCTTTGATATAGACACTATGTATCCATTTTATCCATAAGATGTCTACTTTTTGAGCAATTTGCCATACAAATTTTCCTATGGCTGCTCTATTCCATTTGTAACAGTCTCTCAGACCCAAACCACCTTTCTTCTTAGGCTTGCAAATCCAATCCCAAAACACAGTAGGGGGTGAATGAAGATATGATTTGCCTTCCCATTAAAAAGCTCTGCATATTTGTACAATTTTATCCATTACCTTCTTAGGCATAAGAAAGATCTGAGCCCAATGGGTGTGTAAACTTAGCAGCACAGCATTCACTAAGACATGTCTTGCTGCATAAGACAAATGTCTAGAAGACCAACATATAATTTTTTTCACAATTTTATCCACCATTACATCACAATCAGCACTTGTCAGTATTCTAGCAGAGATAGGAATCCCTAAGTATCTGAAAGGGTAGTCCCCTTTAACAAATCCTGAAACCTGGAGGATTCTATGCTGTATTTCTTCATTCACATTCCCAAAATACACATCTGATTTATCCTTATTTGCATAGAGACCAGAAGCCAGAGAAAAAACTTTCAGAGCTCTCTTTTCATCATCATAACAGAACTCACATTTCCTTTACAGAACATCATAAGATCATCAGCAAAAACTAAATGAGTCAGACTGACAGATGCACACCTATGATGAAAGTCAAACTCATTCCTTCTACTCATCTTCTTTAAAATTCTGTTCAAATATTCCATTACCAATACAAAAAGCAAGGGAGAAACTGGATCCCCTTGCCTTAAATCTTTCTTGCCTTTAAAAAAGTCAAAAGAATTATTATTTACACTCAAAGAGAATGTAGGAGTAGTAATGCAGTTCATAATCCAGCCTGTGAACTGACTAGGGAACTTAAGCTTTGTCAGAAGATCTTCCACAAACTGCCAATGAACTGAATCATAAGCTTTTCTGAGATCTATTTTCATTGTACACCTGGGAGGTAAACTTTTGCTTCTGTATTGTTTCAACATAACCTGGCAAATTAGGATGTTATGCATAATCATCCTCTTCTCAATGAAGGCACTCTGAACTTGATCAACCAGAACAGGTAGAACTTCATTCAACCTTGAACATATCATCTTGGAAATGACTTTATAAATAACATTGCAACAGGCAATAGGCCTAAATTGAGTAACATTTTGGGGTTGCTCACATTTAGGCACTAAACATAAGGTTGTTGCATTTATTTGCTTTAGAATTTTTCCAGAATGGAAAAAATTCAGCACAGCTTGACTGATATCATGCCCTATCCTAGACCATGCTTTCTTAAAGAAATTACTAGAATAGCCATCAGGACCTGCAGCTTTTGTATCATCAATATCAAACACATCTCCTCTCACATCAGCTTCAGTAAAAGGAGCACACAGTATCAATTGATGCTCAGTAGTAAGAATAAGGTCTTCTTTAACAACACTATCACTGACCCTGTATCCAGAGCTGTCATCAGTAACCAGAAGACCTTCATAATATTGTATAAAAGCTTCCTCAATGCCACGAGGATCTTCCTTCCAACCACCAGCAATATTTTGAATTCTGTATACCTGATTTTGCATTCTTCTTTTCCTGAGACAAGCATGGAAGTATGCAGTGTTCTCATCTCCTCCTTTCAACCAATCAGCTTTTGCCTTCTGCTATAAAAACGACATTCTAGCTTTATTAAGCCTTTGATACTCCTGCATAGTAGCTTCTTCTTTGTTATGAAGATCTATGTTCAAAGAACTAGCTTGAATTTCATTCTGAATTTCTGTTAACTTTGTAAAAGCCAACAAAGTTTCATTTTCTATATTAGAAAATTTGTTTTTGTTTAGATTCTTCAACCCTTGCTTCAATTTGACTACAACTTAGTACATTGGAGTACCTTGTACATTCTGCTGCCAGTAGTCATTAACAATGTCCATGAATTCCTCAGCCATGCTCCACATATTACAGTACTTAAAAGATCTAGCTCTTCTAAGAATTGTATTATCCAGTTTAATAATACATGAGCAATGATCAGAAATACCTTCGTTCAAAAAGGTAGCACTTGCACTACTGAGCTTTTGCATCCACTCTTCATTACAAAATACCCTGTCAATCTTTAAGAATACTCTACTTGACCCTTCTTGCTTGTTTGACCAAGTAAAGAAAGGACCATCTACATTGATTTCCATTAAACAACTATCTCTCACACACTGCCTGAACCTTGCAACCTCCTCCAAAGTTACAGCAGACCCCACTCTGTCTTCTAAGTTTAAAACATTGTTAAAGTCACCCATAACTATCCATGGACCTTTCAAACTCCTATTAATGTCCACAAGAGCAGACCATAACTCATCCCTATCCCCAGCATCATTGTATCCATACACAATAGTTACAGCAAAAGACTTTCCAGTAGCTTTATGCAGGACTTCACAATGAATATGTTGAGCTGAACTACCACAAATATTTACAACAAAACTGCTAGCAAGCCATACTAGCCAAATTCTTCCTCCTCTATGATACTGGTAATTTGTAACAATAGAGAAGTTAGGACACACCTTAGGAAAGACTTTAGGGAAATTTACCACCTTCACTCTAGTTTCAAGAAACCCAAAAAACCCAATTTTATAATGAGTTAGAATTTTCCTAACCTCATTATGTTTCAATGGACTATTTAGGCCTCTTACATTCCAAACTCCTAAGCTATCCATTAGGAACAGGGATTTCCTCTCCCCCTGACACCACCAAGTCACCAACTTGCACCTCCATGTCTCCTACTAACATAGCATTTAATTGCTTTGCCTGATCAGCAGCTACCCCTGAATTGCCAGCAGTATCTAGTGACTGAACTTCAGCTTCTGTGCCCTGAGCTACAGCCACAACTTCTTTCTCTGTCTGATCAGCAGCTGTCCCTGTATTACCAGCAATCTTATCTATATCTTGTGACTGAACTTCAGCTTCTGTGCCCTTAGCTACAGCCATAACTTCTTTCACACTTTCCACCTTTTCCTGATCAACTACCACACCACCAGTTTGTTGTTGTTGAATCTTGGAAACAGGTTGTGATTTAGGAGCCCAGACCTGCATGGGTTTCACTTTTGCTAAAGCCAGTTCATATTTCTTCCTCCTGCAATCCTCAGCTGTGTGCCAAATACCCTTACAATCTCCACATAGAACTGATTTGCATTCATATTGGACCACCTGAGTCAATTTGTCTCCCTTTTTAGTCTTAAAACTTACTGAACTTGGGAAAGCTTGATCAACATTGACCTCCACAAGCACTCTCGCATATTCAATGATATCTTTCTGAGCTGTTGCTCTATCAGTTCTTATTGGCCTGCTAACCATTCCAGTAATTTTATTCAAAGCATTAACCCCCCAATATTTGAGAGGAAGCCCTGGAAATTTAATCCAAGTTGGAACTACCTTCACTGTTTCAGCCATGAGATCTAGTTCTGGGTTCCAGGACTTCATGATAACAGGTTTGTTATCAAACATAATCGGACCAGCATCCAGTGTACTAGATTTGCCCTCCACTGTCCTGAATCTAACCACAAAAACTCCATTGACATTCATTACAACTCGTTCTATACCATGTCTACCCCAAACTCTCCTTATATATAAAACCATTTATGATCCTATACGGAGGTTTAATACCTAAAACATAACAAACAATAGACGAATTCCAAAAAGATATCTCAGGTTGCACATCCTCCTCAGTAATACACACTTCACCAACATCAACATTTTCCTCCACAACTACTTGTTTTGGAATTACAGTTAAATCAATACCTTCCTCTCTAATTGTTTCAAACAAATTAAATCTCCAATTCTTACTAGGAATAGTATTACTAGCTAGTTGTTGCATAGGATGAGGAGATGGATTCACCTGATTCAATCCAGATTGTCGCATAGGAGTGCGAATTGAAGCAAATCCAGTTTGAAACCTGATTCCTCGCTGCCTTAAAGTGAGCACGATCCATCATCGAAGCATTTATATCAGCAGATGCATTCGATTCTACATCATCTTCTTCCTCAGAATTCCAGCTCAAAGCTGTAACCTCATTCATCTCATTCACACTCTTCTTCTTCTTCGCATCTTCAGTTTGGGCCTGCTTAACTAGCTTCACAGGTTGCTTTGATTTTTGTCCACCATTTCCTTTCTTCGATCCTTTTGCCATGGCTTCAGCAATTGCCGAGAATCAAACTTCAAAAACGATGAACAATAATCAATGGAACAGTGATTCTAATTCTCTATTCTATTGGGAAAAAGTCTCAATAATGCAACAATGTGGCATTGTAGATTTCAGCATCACTCACAGCCTCACAGGCCTCAGTAGCAGATCCTGATGTTCAGCACTTAGAATTAGTATATTATAATTCAAAGCTAAACTATTGTCAAGAAAAACTATCAAATATTCACCATTTCTTAAGCTTACAAAGATTTATTAGCAAGTAAGCCTTAAAGAAAAGACATTTACTACTTGATCCTAATATTAGCAACTGAAAGTTATTTGCAAAGCATGCATATGTGAATTACTCCCTGCTCTCTAAATTGACTTTTTTTTGAAGGAATTTGATTTGATTTAGGCATTTATGATGACTTTTTGCAAAAGAGTTGCTTAATCGGATATTTGAAATATCTCATAAAGATGATGATATATATGAGATTTAATGTACATGTAGTATACCAATTATGTATATGTAGTATTGATCTAATGTACATTACACAAAGTAGACATCAAGCATCGGTATTAGGTACTAGTTTCCTTCAACTTGTATTTATTATTTATTCATCTAAAAAACATCCAACCTAATTTCGTATTCAAATGTACTGCTCCTATAATAAAATAAGACCTATCAATTTAATAGATTAAACAAAACGCTATCAAATTAATCATATAAGTATAGATGAGATCTAAAGTACTTATAGTGTACCGGTGATGTATATGTAGTGAACATCTGATGAACATGGCAAAACTCATACATTTTCAATTCTCCACAAAACACACACCTAAACCTAATCACTAATCACCTATCACCGATCACGAATATTTACAATCGTCTGACATTTTCATACTATTATCTAGTGAATACAGTATTTCAAAGATAATATTCAGAATATCTTCAATGATTATTTCGACTCAATTGCAGCAACTAATGATATCTATGAACTAGGTTTATAATTCAATTGTAACAAAAAAAATTTGTTTAGTTTTGAGAATTTCGTACCTGATGATTGGAAAAATAAGGTTGAATGAATTGATGAATTGAACAAATAATTTATGGATGAATTTTGATCAACGAGAAAGGTTCATATGTTTGTCTGTAATCAATTGATGAAAAAAGATGTGAAATTTTCGATTTTTCCTCTTTTTTAAGCTGCTGTTTTTTCATGCAATACTTTGAATTATCGTGTTGCCGCGGGATTGAGTTTGGAAGAGATGGTTTCTGCTATTACCGCTTGGGCATATCCCAGATATGCCCTTGGGTTTGTATAATCTAAAGGTTGTGGGTTATTCTCATATAACTAGCTATTCTCACATAACTCTTAATTCTCACCGGATCCCGACTAGATCTATATATATATATATATATATATATATATATATATATATATATATATATATATATATATATATATATATATATATATATATATATATATATTACGTAACATTGTAACAAAAGTGGTTATGGTCTGTGAATCATAGAGTATATTTACTCCTAGTTCTTATTTAAAATGAAGAAAGGTGTCTAAACTAACTTCTTGTTCATTACTCCTTCTCCCTCAATCTCTTGCTAATCTACGCACTTTGTACATTGATATTATCAACAATTAAACATACTTCACTTTAAGCATCATTTGTAGTTTACATATAAGGAAAAATATAGTCGTATGATCTTGTTAGATTTGTTTCAATATACAATTTCAAAATATTAACTTTGTACAATTTTGACTTATTCACAACTAAAGATATTAGTGATTAAAGTTGTACATTAGCATGTGTAAATGTCAAACTATGTAAAATAAAAAGTCAAACTGTGTAAATTAAATAGGTATTACTATGGAGAAGAAGATTAGATTGCTTATGAAAAGTCAAAACATGAAATGGGTAGCAAATAAGAATGGCAACGGGTCGGACTTGGACCGGATTATGCATAATCCGACTCCGACCCTACAAGAAGTCGGATTTTAAATCCGAGTCCGAGTCCGACATCCGACTTAAAATCCGAACATCCGACTCCGAATCCGATCCGACTTAAAATCCAAACACCCGACTCCGAACCCGATCCGACTTATTTTTCCGCCTATTTTTATAATAAAAAAAATCTTCTATAATACAATAATCTAATCATCACAATTTTTTTTAATAATCATATGAAAATCTTATATAGTACAAATAATCTAAATATTACTATTATTTTTAACAATCATTTCTTCAATGGGAAAATCTTATATAATACAATTGTCTGAAAGTCGAAGTCAGATTATACATACATAATACATTAATATAAATAAGAAAAAAAAGATTAATTGACTTAAAGTCGGAGTCGGATTCGGATGTCGGATTTTTTTATGAGATCCGACTCCGACCCTCCTCCGACTCGGAGTCGGACTTTTTAAACGGAGTCGGATTCGGATTTTTTTTGTCGGAGTTAGCTCGAATTTTTTCCTTCGGATCGGAGCGGACTAGGGTCGGATCCGGACTAGATTGCCATCCTACTAGCAAATCAAAGCAAGCGAGCTAGGTATTTGTTGCCAACCCACTATTCGTTGATCGAACATAGTAAGCGCAAGTACTAATGCTTTTCTAGAATATATACCCATGTAGTTGACAACTTATTGGGCACATCATATCCACATAGAATTCTTAAGACTTGTTTGGTAAAGTTTTGGTAAAGTGGGCTCGGGTTGTCGACGTTAACCCATGGTTGCTTTTTATTGAAGCATGCATGTAAGCTAAATTCTAGTGCTGGGCTCAATAAAGATCGTGTATTAATTCTGCCATCCATTAAAATTGTAGATCAGAACTGTCCACTCGATCCAAATAAACCCGAACTATTAATTGAGAAATTAGTTTGAGCTGCTTGATTGACACCACTAGTCCAACTTTACAATTAAAAATACAATGATAATTATTTTTTTAGCAACAAGTACAAACAACAAACACTAAAAGAAACATGAGAAAAAACAAACAGACACTCTATATCGAGTGTCCATGGCTATAACTAAGCCAGAGACAATTAGCACTATTAGAACAAAAGCACACTTCACCAAGAGCCTTTTTCTTTGAATGGTAGGAGGGATATGACGAAGGGGTATCTCCATTTTTCCTCTTCATGCCTGTACGGGCCGTATGACACCTAATTTCATCAGTGAATACTATGATAATCTATTTCCGTATTAAATACTTCATGACTAGAAGTGAGATGTTTATAACTAACTACCCCTAATTGCTTAAATGATTAAACTCTTTATCATTTTCTTACAATACTTTACTAAAATTACTTTTGACACATATTTAAGCAAAAGTTGAAATGGACTGATTTTATTGATATTGACATTATAATTGATGTCCTTGCCCCAACAAAATATTCATGGTGCTAGAAACTGGCTTTTCAAGTAAACAGTTTGGTTTTAAGTCTTCGTTCTTTTCCTTTTGCTCCTAAATTGAAACTTAGACTACAAGTCTTTCACTTATTATAATAACTCTGTTTCTCTTAAAGCTATATAATTTGACTTTCACGTTTTTTAATGCACAACTAGTATTTTGGCCAGGACGATGCCCCGGGTCATTAATAATTATCAAATATATTATTATTCATAAATTTCGTAATTGATTTTATTAGCTTTTCGTAATATGTTGTTTAGTGCAAAATTGGAAAATGAACGTTATGGCATGATAAGTTGTTTAAAAAAATTCTATGGAATTGAGGATAAAAATAACAATTTTAATGGAATTGGGGTAAAAGAACGTTATTACTTAATAAAAGTGTTAGAGATAAAAAAGCTGGTCTATGTCTTTATAATTACATATAATTATAAAACTTTATTATGTTTTACTTTGAAACATTAAGCATTGAAATTGTATTGGATTGGTGGTTAAACTCTCACATTTCATTTCCAAGGTCATGTATTCGAATCCTAGTAACTACATATTGTTAATATTTTTAAATGAAATTATAAACATGTGTGTTAAGACTTAAGTTGTTAACCCACATGTGAGCTTGTCCCACATTGAAGAAAGAGAGAGAAGATGACTAACATATAAGCTTAATGGACCACCTCCTATTGCCAATTGGTTTTAGGATGAAACCTCATTTGAGCTTGTGTGTGGTCACTTTCTTCTCCGGTGTGGGCCTGTGTGTGCAGGCCCATTGAAGTTTATCATGGTATTAGAGCAGACGATCTTGGCCCATTGTTAGTCCCACGTGTAGGGAGGGTCAAGTAAGTTGAAAATTGTTTGGAGCATGTAGCCCAACAGTATTTGCCCCATGTAGGGGTGTTATTTAATAGTTTTAGATGGGCTCACATGTGAGGGGAGTGTTAAGGTGTTAACCCACATGTGAGCTTGTCTCACATTGAAGAAAGAGAGAGAAGATGACTAACATACAAGCTTAAAGGGCCACTCCTCCTATTGCCAATTGGTTTTAGGATGGAACCTCATCTGAGCTTGTGTGTGGTCACTCTCTTCTCCAACGCCTTTTAATATATTTGTATAGATATTTTTTTAAAAAAATTTGGTAAGATAAATTACATTAACGCCCTCTCACAAGGCATATTTGTATAAATATTGATCATTAATATCTTTAAGGTATCTTTAATTATGAATAAGTAAAAATTTTAATAATTTTAAAATTCAAAAATATATGTTAAGACGAATCATAAATGATACCCGAAGTGAAGTGTATGGATAGGATTAAAGTACAAATAGTATAGATTAGTGTAAGCTTTATTTAGTGATAACCGTAACTCTTAGTCACTACTCATTCCCTTGATCCAACTACACTATGCACGCATACTAGTTATAGCTCTATCAATTCAATTCTTCACCAAACTTCCCATCACTCTCTTCGATTGTTCGTCATTTAGGGATATATTATGATTCGAACAATGGACTCTAGTAATTTTTACTTGCTTGCATAATTTTAAAATTTTAATCACTTTCATACTCCCTTCTTTTCATAATATCGTTCCTGTTTTTCTTTTAGGTTTTCCAAAAAAATGTTCTTATTTTAAATCTTTTTAAATTAATCATTCAATTTGTTGTAATTAAATTTGTAATCCTATTGGTTATTTTTATAAGCTAATTTTATTGGTTGAAACAATCAGCACAATTTACATTAATGTTGTTTTATTTTCTTGTTTAAAGAAAAGGAAAAATCATTTAGTTTTCAATTCAAGTACAACATTAAACACATATCATAATATGTTCCACATTTCTTAATTCCCGTGAATATATATATATATATATATATATATATATATATATATATATATATATACGTATATATATATATATATATACGTATATATATATATATATATACGTATATATATATATAATATATATATACGTATATATATATATATACGTATATACGTATATATATATATATATATACGTATATATTACGTATATATATATATATATATATATATACGTATATATATATATATATAATATATATATACGTATATATATATATATACGTATATATATATATATATACGTATATATATATATATATATACGTATATATATATATATATATACACGTATATATATATATATATATATATATATATATATATATATACGTATATATATATATATATATATATATATATATATATATATATATATATATATATATATATATACGTATATATATATATATATATATATATATGTATACGTATATATATATGTATACGTATATGTATATATGTATACGTATATATATATATACACGTATAGTATATATATATACGTATAGTATATACGTATATATATATATATATATATATATATATATATATATATATATATATATATACGTATATATGTATATATGTATACGTATATGTATATATGTATACGTATAGTATATATATATATATATATATATATATATATATATATATATATATATATATATATATATATATATATATATATATATATATATATATATATATATATATATATATAATCCAAGGCAAAAAAACCATAGGCTTCTTTGTTGCAGCATGAGGCTGTCGTTATCCTTTTTAATAATGGTAAGACTCAATTTCTACCTTTAATTGGATTTACTAGTTATCTATGTTTTCGTTATTAATGAACCTCACTATATTTCTGTCTCCTTTCGAGTATTCTTTATTCAGTTATTGGTTTCTTTCTTACCTCCAGTTGGAGTTTGTAATTTTGATTTTCTTCTCTCTTTCCTTGTATGAGTCATGAATTGGTGTTAGTAGTTTATCCGAAAGACACATTTCATTCTGGATTCCCATTTTCAGTTTGCACGATCAAATAAAGAAAAAAATCTTAAAACTATGTCAAAAAGATATATGCTCTCATATAATGTTGCATGTTTCATCGAAAAAATGAAGGGTGTGCTTTTATTTTTCAAAAATGATCCATCGTCATCATTAAAAAAGAAGACTTTTTTTTATTAAATTAGTTTTGTCTCTTTTTTCTAATTTAATACCGATCGTAGATGCCATATGCATTCAGAAAATTTATCTTTCCCTCAAAAAGCAAATTAAACCTTACTCTTCAATCCAAAAAGAAGACATAGTCCACACCCTTGTAAATTTACTCATGGTTATTATGTTTCGCATATATAACTACTAAGGCTTTGTTCTCTTGACCGAAATTATAATGTACTAAAATTATGTTTACTGATCAAACTAAATTTTGGTTGATTAAAACTGATATTTACCAATTCAACATGATCAATTTTGAATTATTTATATGCATATACAGAAATCTATGTATTAGAACTAATATTTATTATATGAAAATAATTTCTACTTAATCAACCTCATTTTACCTGATAAATTTTGATTTCTACTAAATATTATAACATTTTTGAAAGTTGAAATGAATGACCTAAAGATATAAGAAAGACCATCTTTAAAAATGTATTTTAAAGATAATTCTAACTATAATTTACTATGATTAACATCATAGTAGTGGTGATCAAAATGCGGGTCGGGCCAAAATTTAGACTAAAAAGCCATTTTTCACTTGACCCAAACCCCTCCCAATTCACAAAGAATTAGGGTCGGGCTCGAAACTGGGCTCAAAAAATCTGCCCAAGCCCAGACATTTTTCGGGTCTGGCAACCTTTGATCTGTTCTACATCATAGTTTATACTACTCTATATTCTTTTGTTCTTCCTAATTGCAATTTTGGGAAGAAACTAATGTGTAAGCTAAGGTTTACTGGTTGGCCATTAGTCACATGGGGTAGTGGTATTTTCTTTAGGTAGGTAAGATGAAGGGCTCTATTGGCCTGGAACCTCTCGCAGATAGATCCACTCGGTCCGGACTAGTGGCAGCGGGCTAGATCCTTTGGCCTTTGGAGAGTGGTGCGGGAGGGTAAGGGAATCCCCTCTTCCAAAGTGCCCCTAGTGGGGATTGAACCCCCAATCTTGAGGTTGGAGGGTTTTCTCCTTTCTACTAGGCCAAATTTAACTTGATTGGGTAGTTGTTGTAATGGAAAAGGTATATGGAAGGAACTAAAAAAAATACACCTCAAAAAGAAAAATGGGAAGAACAAAAAAACATACGTAATCATATCCTTTACAAATTTAGTCATTGTTAGCAAGTTTAACCGAGAATATCGTGGTTAGTCAATCATGTGAAAGCTATAGAAATTATCCTCTCAAACCATAAAGAACGAAAACAGAAAAAATACCTCCCCATAACAAATTATTGAAAGAGTACTATTTTCAGTATGAGACGATCTACCAAATAATTGTAACAAAAATTACATTGCTTCCTTCTAAAGCAGGGCATATATGGACTATTTGCCCCCCTTTTGATCCCCTTACGTCAGTACGTAACTTAAATAAGTATATATTTATTTACTAGTATTGTAGTATGATATTGTATTTGAGATATCAATTAAATCATACACCTGAAAAGACATATATCTAGCAAATCAAATAATAATGTAATTACTATCATATAGTATGTGATTCTAAACGTAGAACCAGAGTGGAACTTTATTAGTTTATGCTTAGTATTGGTCTCAATTTACAAATGACTTTTTTGGTGAATAATTGAGTACTTTCAAGTTCCAAAACAAAGTTTGTAATGAGAGGAGTAAATCATAAGCAAGCTAAACACTACCTAATAGTCAAATTCTTAATTTTTCCATCACTATATAAAAGCACAAACACCATATGTCCAACAAAAGAAAGCACTTTGCACCAAAGAAAACCATACACTAGCTTGCCTATCACAAATTTCTTTCATCTTTCACTCTCTTTCTTTCCCTAATTGAACAGCTTAATTAATTAAATTGAGCATAGTAATGATGGCCATAAAATTTGCATGGATTGGGTTGGTGGTGATTTGCTCGGCAGTGCGAAGCTTAGCCACTGTGTACACTGTGGGTGACACAAGTGGGTGGGCAATTGGAGTTGATTATGGCACTTGGACTGCCTCTAAAAAGTTTGTTGTTGGTGACAGCCTAGGTGAGTTTTACTCAGTTTTGTCTTTAAACAAGTTGTATGTAAGTGTATATTACTTCCGTTCCTAAATAATAGTTACACTTACATTTTTTACGCATGACGATGCAAAACTTTGAGTATTAATATCTCTAATTTTGTATTTGTAAAAATTATAAAAAGTTGATATGCTAATAGTACATATCGAGACGAATCAAACAAGACCTCACATGACTATATTTTTCATTACCTACAAATCACAAATGATAATCAAATTGAATTTTGTGAATAGTGTCAAAGTCAAAGCCAGAACTATTATTTAGGAACGGAGGTAGTATATGTTCAGCTTTAGGTACTCCAAAAATATTTAGCTGAAAGTTTATTGAAAATTGTACTCAAGGTAGTATGGTCCATCAGTTGTAATTAGTTGCTAAGATCTCCCCGCCTATGTGCATAAAAATGTCTCATATTATAGAAAGTGTACAAAATGCCTAATTCAAACAATCCCACTTCAGAGTTTGTATATATCTTTCTTATAACTAGATAAATTGATAACAAGAAATAAATGATCAATAGTACCATACTAGTGTGTGGTACTAACCCTGAATAGATTTCTTGCGTTTAGCAACCTAAACTTTGGCTTTTTTTAGAATAGAATAATTTCACCATTCATCTCCAACACTTCAATGTAGTTTGAAAGTGGTTCAATAAAGTATTTCCTTCATAAATTGTGCATGAAAAAGAAATGGTTTTTGTTTAGTGGTAGCACAACCTCAATTTTAAGGCCATGCTAAGGTTCAAATCTTTTTCATCGAAAGAGGTTAATGAAGGCAGGAGAGTATATGATGGAGTTTGGCTCTTAGGTTAGGCCTTGAGACAGGCTCAAAAGAACTCCTATACCACTAAGAATTAAAATCGTACATGAAATCCACCAAATTCGACTAGAGTCAAATTGTTAATTTGTTTAACATCAAAATATTTACCGTACTAGACTACTAGGTATACGATGAGCAAAATAACTCATTAAAATAAAACAAATCTAACAAAATCCCACGTGATAATCTAATGTCTCATACTATAAATGTGGTTGTCAATTATTAAAACTGCTCTTCATTATAATTCGTGAAAATAATTTGGTGACCATTTGGATGGCAGTGTTCAATTACGGGAGTGGGCACACAGTGGACGAAGTAAAGCAAATTGACTACACAACATGCACAATTGGGAATTCAATAACCACAGACAACAAAGGCACCACATCAATACTCCTCCAAACTCCTGGGACACATTACTTTATATGTGGAGTAATTGGGCATTGTGGAAGTGGCATGAAGGTCTCTGTTGATGTTTCAGCTTCTGGAGGTTCTACTACTTCCTCTAATTCTACATCTACTAGGTCTTCCCCTCCTTCCAGCGGTGCCTATCCCACCACCACCACCGGCACTAGCCCGTACACGATCCCGGACTCGGCCTCGTCTACAAGTACTTTTTCTTCTCTTCAAGGTGGACGCATCATCGTTGTGATTGCCATAGTAAATTTAATTCTTCTTTTGTGACTTTGCGTGTAAATTAACATGTTTATTGAGGTTGAGATTGTTGGTTCCCATAGGGCCAGGTTAGAGGCAGTGCTTTTGTCTAATTTTGGTTGTTGAAGCTACTTTGTGTGAGATATTCCCATCGTCCCCACACGAATATATGTTTACTATGTTCGATGTAATATTTGTAATGATTTATTATCTAGTTTGTATGATTAGATTGCTGATAGTAGAGGGTATACGAAATCATATTATAAAAAATGGGGCTCAAATAAAGTTGGGGAAATATAGAATGACAATCGAAGATAATGCTGTAAATAAATTAAAGTATTAGCCCATATAAAGTAAATTTAAGATACCAGTTGTATGGGGGCTGTCTAAGTTTCCTACCGGTTCAACCGGACCATTATTGACCGCCATGGTCAACTTATTCAAGGAAGCAGGGCCGGATTTTGGCATGTGCATAAATGCGTACAGCACAGGGCCACATTTTTCTAGGGGCCCAATATTGAGGTTAAGCTCAGCTAGAAATAAATATGATATTTTTCTCATACAATGAATACTACTCCTTTCTCTCCTTTCTATTACTAATACCTCTTTCCCAAAGTTTCCCAAGTCATGCTTCTACTTATAATAGGGCCTCATTTTGTTACAAAAACAGGGCCACAAGAATCTAAAAAACGGCCCTGCAAGGAAGTCCCATTGACTGGGAATGAGTCAAGCGCGATACCGGCATCTACGTTGCTTGGGACACTGCCGGTGTCATTCACTTGAGCCATTCTTAAATGGACCTAGGTTTGATCCAGTACTTACTCAATGCGCCTATGGGCCTAAAGATAAGTATCAAAAGAGGATAGAATTGTATTCGACCAATAGAAACAGTGTCCTACCTTGCTTGGGACACTGCTGACTCCTATAAATACCCCATGATCTGAGTCATATGGTACGTTCACATATACTAATATACTCTACTTGAGATATACCGACTTTACCCTTTAATGACTTAGGCATCGGAGGGGCGTTCCTCGGATCAACCCCCGAGGTTAGTTTACGTGTTCTGTCTTACAGGACATCAAACCGACTTACATTACCGAAGATATACTTAGTTACCATGTAGGTCAGATTGGCAAAAGCCTAACGCAGAAAGAGCCGCGTTGCCTAAGATATACTTGGCATGAGGCAGCCAGTTCAGCGGGATAGGGACAGGTTTGCCACCCTTAGGGCCCGGCTTGGTTGATGCCTCAAAAAACTCAAAGGCCGCCAATTCCCGGCGTGTTAAACGCCTATCAGGGATGTGCTTCATCCTGGGCCGGGGTTTTGTCCAATACCGGCGCAAGGGAAAATCATCTGGCACTCGAACCCAGAAGAAGCGGGGTTGCCAGTTTTTCAGCGACGTCAACTTTGGATACACCGCCAGCTTTCCCTGCTTGGTGTACATGGACATCCAACCACCTTGGCCAAGTTCCTTGTCGACCTTAGATCTCTTCTTCTTTCCCTTTCCCTTGCCCTTAGCGGATCCGTCTTCTTTTACCCAGTGAAGTTTCCGGAAGAGGTTCAAGGTTTCAGGAAACCTCTTATACCAGATGGTCCAGGCATAGCAAATCAAGTTGCGCCATGATAACGGCGTAAGTTGCGCCAGACATATGTTCCAGGCCTTGAAAATTCTTACAATGAATGGAGCTATGGGAAACCTAAGACCGAAATCCAGCATATGAGCATATACCGCCACATGCCCAGGCGGGCAATTGGTCACACGACACCCCTCGGACGGCATCACAAGTTCATATTTGTCCGGAAAGGCAAATACTCTGCCCCTTTGTGGCAGAAGTCGCTATTTAATGTCGTCCTCCTCCAGCTTTTGTCAATTTGTACAAAGGAGGGACTGCCAGCCTCGCATGGCGGCATGTATAGATCGTCCAATGTCTCATCATCATCCTCCGGGATGACTTCAGGGGGATCTTCATCATCATCAGCCTCCAGAGACACCGACTCCGCGTCGGACATTATGTCACGAAGGACGCTGTCCACGTCCTCCGAGGCAACAGAAGAAATGCTATCTTCCATGTCGTCATCCTCCTCCATGCCATCATCCTCCTCTATCTCGTCACCAGACGACTGAGTGTTTTGCGCACCCTCTTCCAGTACCTCTGTCGGTCTAGAGGTTGAGGGTTCACCAGGGGATTCCCAGAGGTGTCGGCCAGTGAGGGAAATAGCAGAGGAGAGCGCTCGGCTAACCCCAACATTGTACCGTATTGGCCGGATACCGGCACACCTATAGCGGCCCCAAAGACCCTGATGGCGGTCAAAGGGGAGGCATGTAACACTTGCTCTTCAAGAGTTCTACCAGAGGTACTACAGTCGTGACTAGACTTACTCCTACGTTCCTTGGTCAAATCTACCGGCGAATTAGTAGATACGACAGGGCTAGGAGATTTACTATCGGAACTAAAATCGCAATCGGTAATGGATTGGGGGCTCTCAGAAACATTTTGAGAATCAGAATTGGAAGACATGATTAAAAGCAATTATTGCGAAAGAAGGAATTTCTGGGAAATACCTGGAAAGAGAAAATTGGCTAGAACACGAACAAGCGTCAAATCGAACGGCAAGAAAGCTCGAAAGGATGGCGGAATATGGTTCGGAATGTCACGTAAAAAAAATTGAGGTACTAACTGTTTAGGGCAAATTTCACACTAAGGCTAATTTGCTTGGAGAGGGGGTTGACAATTAACTTGCAATACTTGGCAAAAATAAATGAGCGAAATATAGTGCAGAAATAGAGGAATAACACAAGGCAATTTTATGTGGAAACTCTCTAAATGGGAAGAAAACCACGGTGGAATCGATGTTCCGCCAATCCACTATAATAATATCAATTTGCAGTACAAGTACACTGGTTTTGCCTGATTGGCAAGATGGACAAGCAACTCAGGTTAGAGAGAAAGAGAGATGGCAAATTAAGAATATGAAAGAAAAATGATGGAGAGAGAGAGTGATTGAGCTAAAGTGTTGGTGTGATGAGTGGCAGGGGGGGATTGTCGTGTACACCCAACCAAAGATAAAATTTCTCCTACTCTCATGCACACTAAGCAAGTATAATGGAAGTAGGGGTCGTATCCATAGGGAAACAGGGACGAGTTTTATATTTAGCGGGATCCAATACCTAGATTAAGTTAAGGGCCGAGAAACCTAATAACAAGGGGGGTTTCAAGTAGATTATAAACAAACTAAAATTAACTAGCATAATTAAATAAAATGAGAAATCAATATGGAAAGATCTTGAATCCGATTAACATCCACTTCAATTCATTATCGATCATTGAACCTCGACTCCAATTATTTCCATAATTATCTATTGTTGAGAATTAATCTCGTGTTCTCCTTATTCTTAGTTGAATAGCACGATCAGCGTGACTATAAAACCCTAACTAAAGGATAACCTAGTCCGATAGCGTCTAAGTTCAATCCAATAGCAGCAATAAACACAGAGAACCAACAGACCTGCTAACGTCATACAAGCGATAAACATTCAACAGTTGATTCAATTTCCCCAAGAAATAACCAAGACGATCAGCATCTAAGTTACTCCCTAGTTTGCTACAAATTGATAAAAGAATAAAACAATCCGATTCTATTCTTAAATCTAGCATTAGATTAATCACACAATCAAACTTGTAACGTTCCTAGCATAATTATGCAAAAACCATTGAAAACAATCATAGAAATTAAACCATAATCAAAGAAACTAAATAGAGAGGCAAGATCTCACAATAATGCTTGAAGCTTCATGTTAATCTCGTTCAAGAACAGTTCAAGCTACAATCGGCATAGCATAAGCCAATTCCATAATTGAAATCTCTAAAAACTAAACTAGAAAATGAAAACTAAAAAGAGAAGATAATAAGAGAAGAGTGGAGTTTTGGAGACTCCCTCTCCTTGAGGCTGCCCCCCCTAGGTCCAAAAATCAAGTTTAGTATTTATACTAAAGCTCAAAAATCAGCCGACAATTACACCGACCTAGGGGGTCGCGAGGTGCGAGACTGATCGCGAGTCGCGAAGAGTACTATGTCTTCCGCGCACAAAATGACTGGGTAAAGGGTCGTGAGTCGCGACAGGCTTCGCGAGTCGCGAAGGCTGGGTGCTCGCGAGGTGCGAGGATTCTCGCGAGTCGCGAGCGGCTGTGCTAGGCAAGTGCTGCTTTGAGCGCGCGCTGGGCTGGCATGGGTCGCGAGGTGCGAGAAAGCTCGCGAGGTGCGACCAGCGTTGATGCTGTTTGCTGCGCGCGAGAGCTTGGTGCTGCTGGATGGGCTAGGTGCTGCTGGCGATGATGTCTGCGCTTGAACTTGCGATCTTTGGGCGGGCTTGCGATGATATCGTTGGCGGAGCTTGGGGTGTTGTTGGTGAGATGGCACAATATTGTTGAGCTACACTCATGTTACGACCTTTCAACTTCTCGAACACTTCCAAGTAGATCGCTCAATCCCATTTTACCATAAAAGCTCGGAACATATGACATTAACACAATTTAACTCACAAAACTCCGAACTTCCGCTAAGGCTAATATATATGCAAACGTCAACAATTATAATCGAGACCCTTAGCAAAAAGCACCCAAAATATAATATAAACACCGTATAACTTGAGCGTATCAAATACCCCCACACTTGAACTTTACTCGACCTCGAGTAAACTCAAAATGAGGATCACCAAATAGATCTTCACCCAAATTATCGACACCAACCTACACTCCCCATCAACTACATCATCATCATCACATCTTAACAACATCCGCTCAAAACCTAAACGTAAAGGATGATGATTCCCCCACACTTAGCTTCAAGCTACTATCAGAAATACAGACGCGACAACAATAATAACCAGCAACATCAACAAGAATCAAAATGTCAGCTCACGACACACTAAACTACCAGCTCTCCCAAACCTCAAAAGATGACCTACTACTACTATACTACTAGTACAACCAACTTAGAATAGCAAGTCATGGAACAAAGACAAAAAGGGATACATTCCATGCTTACTCCCAAAAACAAACAATTAACCAAAAGAATGTGAAAGCCAAAACAAATCTTCACAGAATCAAGGATGAATTCACCAACCTTACCCGAAAACGCTTTCCACCTTATGACACCATCTCTGGCAAATGAGTTTTCAAAGTATATAATTCTCTCTTAATCTCTCATTTTGCCTAGGAGCCTTTTCGGGTTTTCATCCTAGCTTCTCACATTTTTTTCATCTCTCTTCTTTTTTCGGCTCACAAAACTCACCCGCTCAACTAGCCCTTTTTTGCATAGGCCGTCCGTCCGGGTTTTCGACCTATCCGAGCCCCCAATTTTGCCCGAGTCGTCCGCCCTTGCGGGTTTCATTTCATCACTTTTTTTTTAAAATATTTTTTTTTTTTTTCATTTTTTCAAATTGAAAGTAATAAATACAACATAGATACATGAGAATGAGAATACCCTCCCCCCTACTTAAACTACACATTGACCTCGATGTGACGACAATTAGAAGAAAAAGTAAACTGAAAATGGGGGGGGAAATCGAAAATCGGGTAAATCGAAGATCGAAGGCTCAAAACTCATGACAAACAATCCGTCAAACTCAAATTTCTTAACAACACCAACGCAAATCTCATAACTCAACTCACAACTCTCTCCCTCGAATCACTCAAACAAATGACAAATTCAAAATTTTTTAAATTTTTGAGATTTGCACCTAGCTTAAGAGATCGAAAAGATTCATTAACAATCTCAACCCTCTAGTTGTACCAACTCCTAGCTATTGAACTCCTCCCAACGGGTTTTCTTTTGTGGATTTTGGTTCCAAGTGGATTAAGATTAGTTGTGGATCTTTTTAGTGGGTGGGTGGTGGGTGAAAGAAAATTTGTTGTGGTGGTGGAAATTTGATGAGAAATAAAGGAAAAGAAAGAAAATAAAAGGGGTCTCGGGTTGTCTCCCGAGAAGCGCTGTTGTTTAAAGTCGTTAGCTCGACTTAGTACCTTAAGCTCAATCATTGGGCTTGTGCTCCATGTGTGACAATGGTGGTTCCTTGTCAATCTCCACTTCAAGTATCTGCAAAATTGATTGAGAAGAACTCTTGCAATGCGTTGTTAGCGCTATGAGTGTCAACCAAAAACAAAGAGCACAAGCAATACCATCCAAAAATCAAGCTAAGTACAAACAAGTAACACCGTTTCCCCGGCAACGGCGCCAAAATTTGGCAGGGAGGCGTTTGCCGTGTACACCCAACCAAAGATAAAATTTCTCCTACTCTCATGCACACTAAGCAAGTATAATGGAAGTAGGGGTCGTATCCACAGGGAAACAGGGACGAGTTTTATATTTAGCGGGATCCAATACCTAGATTAAGTTAAGGGCCGAGAAACCTAATAACAAGGGGGGTTTCAAGTAGATTATAAACAAACTAAAATTAACTAGCATAATTAAATAAAATGAGAAATCAATATGGAAAGATCTTGAATCCGATTAACATCCACTTCAATTCATTATCGATCATTGAACCTCGACTCTAATTATTTCCATAATTATCTATTGTTGAGAATTAATCTCGTGTTCTCCTTATTCTTAGTTGAATAGCACGATCAGCGTGACTATCAAACCCTAACTAAAGGATAACCTAGTCCGATAGCGTCTAAGTTCAATCCAATAGCAGCAATAAACACAGAGAACCAACTGACCTGCTAACGTCATACAAGCGATAAACATTCAACAGTTGATTCAATTTCCCCAAGAAATAACCAAGACGATCAGCATCTAAGTTACTCCCTAGTTTGCTACAAATTGATAAAAGAATAAAATAATCCGATTCTATTCTTAAATCTAGCATTAGATTAATCACACAATCAAACTAGTAACGATCCTAGCATAATTATGCAAAAATCATAGAAAACAATCATAGAAATTAAACCATAATCAAAGAAACTAAATAGAGAGGAAAGATCTCACAATAATTCTTGAAGCTTCATGTTAATCTCGTTCAAGAACAGTTCAAGCTACAATCGGCATAGCATAAGTCAATTCCATAATTGAAATCTCTAAAAACTAAACTAGAAAATGAAAACTAAAAAGAGAAGATAATAAGAGAAGAGTGGAGTTTTGGAGACTCCCTCTCCTTGAGGCTGCCCCCCTAGGTCCAAAAATCAAGTTTAGTATTTATACTAAAGCTCAAAAATCAGCCGACAATTACACCGACCTAGGGGGTCGCGAGGTGCGAGACTGATCGCGAGTCGCGAAGAGTACTCTGTCTTCCGCGCACAAAATGGCTGGGCAAAGGGTCGCGAGTCGCGACGGAGCCTCGCGAGTCGCGAAGGGCCGGGTGCTCGCGAGGTGCGAGGATTCTCGCGAGTCGCGAGCTGGCTGTGGCCGGGCTGTGTGCCGCTTGAGCGCGCGCTGGGCCGGGTAGGGTCGCGAGGTGCCACCGCGCTGATGCCTTTGCTGGCGCGCGTGAGAGCTTGGTGCCGCCGGATGGGCTAGGTCTTGCCGGCGATGATGCTGGCCGAACTTGCGATCTTGGGCAAAGCTTGCGATGCTGTTGACGGAGCTTGGTTGTTGTTGGTGAGATGGCACAATATTGTTGAGCTACACTCATGTTACGACCTTTCAACTTCTCGAACACTTCCAAGTAGATCGCTCAATCCCATTTTAACATAAAAGCTCGGAACATGTGACATTAACACAATTTAACTCACAAAACTCCGAACTTCCGCTAAGGCTAATATATATGCAAACGTCAACAATTATAATCGAGACCCTTAGCAAAAAGCACCCAAAATATAATATAAACACCGTATAACTTGAGCGTATCAATGAGATGATGTTTACATGCTACATAGATGAGCTATTTATAGTGTAATGCTATGTTGCCGTTGGAGGATATAACCACTTTCCTATTAGTAAGCTCTAGATCCTCTTTTCAAGAGATTTCACCATATCTTTGCTAAGTTGTTGTAACATCTTTACTGGTCTTCCCCATAATGCTACTGACTTCTTTCTTCTTAGGGAGGTCAAAACTAACCTCCTGCCACATCAGCAATCCGTGTTTCCATCTTCAAACCAATCGCTTGCCGCCACCTGTACACATATGCTGCCACTATATTGCTGCCATGTGGAATCGAATTTTACCCCATAACAATAGCCCCCAATTTCCTAATTTGGTTGAAGCAATGATGACGAATTAGGAAATTCTGCTTTGAAATGTTGCTTGGTTGCGTATGAGATTGTTGCAAGATGCATGTCGAGATGACGATTTGCAAATTCCTTATGTGACAATTTGAAAGTGAATGTGCCTCAATATTTTGCCATTTGTATGTATTTGCTAGAAGCACTTTGTATATGCTTCTCGTATGTTGCTTGTTGGAAGCAATTTGTATATGTTTGTTTGAAATTTGCTTTTGTTTGGCTTGTCATTTTGCTCGAAATGACGTGTTTCATTTATGTCATGCATGCATGTGTTGCTAACTAAAACGTCGACCCATTTTGAAGTTGGCATTTCGTATACCTTTGTTTGGTAATTTACGTAGGCATTTTTCCTTTCTTTTGAAAGGTCATACCAATCGTTGTTTGCACATGTTTGTGATCAGGCGAAATTGCCATTAGATATTGCTTTGTAATCAGGCGAAATTGCCACTGTTTAGTAATTGGGCGAATTTGCCATTGGATAAGAATCTCGCAAAACAAATTTAGTTAAAGGATTGGCTATTTGCTTGCATAAAAATAGAAATGAAAGTAAAAGACATAAATAACATGTTACTCTTTTTGCCTATGAATACTTGATTTGCTACGAGAAGATGCCTTATTTGATTTGCCATGGGAAGATGCCTGTTGAGTTTGCCACGAGAAGATGCTTGTTGAGTTGCCATCTTGCTGATTATTTCTTGCTGTGATCTGCCTATGAAGTTGTTCGGAAAGTTGCTTAGGAAGTTGCTCCCTTTCTGGTGTCAAAATCTTCCTCAAATCGAATTCGCGTAAGAGCTTTGGCTTGGGCATTTTCAAACGTCGGACAAAGGTATTTTGTCAATTCCTTGTACAAATCTGATTCTACGAGCAAATCTCTTCGAAAGACTTCTATGGTTACAGGAGCATCACATCTTGGGATGGAAACCTTCTCACGATTGAACCGGTTGAGGTAATCTCTTAATGGTTCGCCATACCTTTGGACTACCCGGTAGAGGTTGCTGGTTTGCTTCTCAAGGCGTCTTCTACTGGCAAATTGGAGGTTGAACAAGTCCACCAAAACTGCAAAACTAGAAATAGCACCATTAGGTAGATTAATGAACCATTGAAGGGCGGCACCTGATAAAGTCGACCCAAATCCCTTGCACATGCAAGCTTCGCGCATCTCGCGGGGTATTGGAATAATGATCATGCTCTGTTTATATTGCGCAACATGCTCGCTGGGATCTGTCGTTCCATCATATAGCTTCATGGCAGGGACAACAAAACGCTTTGAAATTTCAACTAGAGCAATGGCATTTGCAAATGGCGAATCTGCATAACTAGTCAGGGCAGCTTTCTCGACAGGCCTCAGAACTCCTGGGATCTTGAGAATCATCTCTTCGACCTGCCTGAAAAGTTCATTCAATGGATTTGTAGTTGCATTTGCAGGTATGCCATTTTCCACATTTTACCTGGCCAAGTTGCCTGCATCGTTTGCTTGTTGTTGGCATCTCGCCTCTGATCCTGACACGGGTCCAAGATGGGATCCTTGACTTGGCGGATTGTCAGATCTGACATCTTCATTGACTGGAATGGGCCTTTCCATTTCGTGAGAAAGTTGCCGCCGAGAGTTGGACACAATTGATGCCATGGACAGCATCTCGGTGCGGAGTGCATTAGTTTTGCTTTCGAATTGCACACCCTGAACGACAATCTCTTCTCTGAGGGACTTCTTCATCTCGTCAATGGCTCCCATGATTTGCGACATAGCCTCCTGATTGGGCACCTTGGAAGGAGTGTTGGGAGTTGCTGGGGTTCCGGCTTCGTTGTTGATTTTGGCCATAATGCTTGGCAAGTTGCTGAGATTGGCGATTTTGGCAAGTTGCTGAGATTGGCGATTTTGGCAAGTTGCTGAGATTGGCGATTTTAGCAAGTTGCTGAGATTGGCGATTTTGGCAAGTTGCTGAGATTGGCGATTTTGGCAAGTTGCTAAGATTGGCGATTTTGGCAAGATTTTTTTTTAATTATCAGCCCCACGGTGGGCGCCAAATTGTTTAGGGCAAATTTCACACTAAGGCTAATTTACTTGGAGAGGGGGTTGACAATTAACTTGCAATACTTGGCAAAAAAAAATGAGCGAAATATAGTGCAGAAATAGAGAAATAACACAAGGCAATTTTATGTGGAAACCCTCTAAATGGGGAAAAACCACGGGGGAATCGATGTTCCGTCAATCCACTATAATAATATCAATTTGCAGTACAAGTACACTGGTTTTGCCTGATTGGCAAGATGGACGAGCAACTCAGGTTTGAGAGAAAGAGAGATGGCAAATTAAGAATATGAAAGAAAAATGATGGAGAGAGAGAGTGATTGAGCTAAAGTGTTGATGTGATGAGATAATGTTTACATGCTACATAGATGAGCTATTTATAGTGTAATGCTATGTGGCCGTTGGAGGATATAACCACTTTCCTATTAGTAAGCTTTAGATCCTCTTTT
Source organism: Beta corolliflora (assembly GCA_947648045.1). Classification (NCBI taxonomy): domain Eukaryota; kingdom Viridiplantae; phylum Streptophyta; class Magnoliopsida; order Caryophyllales; family Amaranthaceae; genus Beta; species Beta corolliflora. The sequence continues at coordinate 95,381 of CANSZD010000328.1, forward strand.
CAAGGGATTCCACCATATCTTTGCTAAGTTGTTGTAACCTCTTTGCTGGTTTTCCCCATAATGCTACTGACTTCCTTCTTCTTAGGGAGGTCAAAATTAACCTTCTGCCACATCAGCAATCCGTGTTTCCATCTTCAAACCAATCGCTTGTCGCCACCTGTACACATATGCCGCCACTATATTGCTGCCACGTGGACTGGAATTTTACCCCATAACACTAACTCACAAGAATGTTCATAGTTTTTTTGTTTCCCGGGAAGAATGTTCATGGTTGATATATTATTGCCATAAGATGAGAAACTTTCTTTTGGTCCGATATCAGGAAGTTCATTAGCGTAAAATTTGGTTGTAATACTAATGGAAGGTAAATTGATGGCAAAGAAGGGGCATAGTAAGCTTGCTTGGTCATGATAGTGGTGTCTAAGACTCTAAGATGGTGGCTAACGGGCTAGTATGTGGTTAGGGTGATGGGAGATAGTATAATTATTTGAGATGGTATCAAACAGAAATTTCAATAATTGAGAAGTACCATGTGAAATTCAAAAGCCTCCACGGCAATGTTGTTAGGATCGGGATCCCACTTTGGATAGGTAAGGGGGGTAGGATCGAATCGGTAGAATCGAATCGTAGGATCGTAAGATCCTACCAAATTGCAAAAAAGAGTAACAAAAATGCTTCCAAATGAATAAATACACATCTTTCAAACAATATGGATGCTAAATACCTAGATTTTCTCACATAATATTGATATTTCAAAGTTAATATGGCTTCGCAAGAGTCGTAAAAGATTAGAGAAGATAAATATTTGCGTGTATGAAGTTGGGTTATTATTTATTGGGCTTAAAGGAAAAGTTAGTTGCTTTAGGGATCATTTTAATAAGTAAAGAAGTAGGATCTTCCGATCTTGACCGATCCTAACCGATTCTACTCCGATCCTGACCGATCCTGCTCCGATCCTGACCGATCCTGCTCCGATCCTGATCGATCCTGCTCCGATCCTGATAGATCCTGCAACAATCTAAGTGAAAAACAGGATCGTCCGATCCTACTCCGATCCTACCGATCCTATATGATCCTACCGATCCTGCTACGATCCTGACCGATCCTACTGCGATTCTTCCAGCCTTGCGATTCTGCTTACGATCTGGATCGTTTTGCTAAAACTGGATCGTAGGATCGTACGATCCTACGATCCGGATCGCGATTCTAACAACAATGCTCCACGGTACTATATGGAAAAGCCTATAGTACAAGGATACCATATATAGAGCAGTAGGTGATAGCCTAGTGGTGTTGGCATCACCTCCGATCCCAGAGATCCTGGGATCGAGTCTCACCCCTTGCAAGGAAGGATCCCCAATGTTGGAATCAAGGCTTGAAAAGCCTTTGTTTTCTTTTCTTTACAAGTCCCACATTGCTTGTGGGAGGGAATACTTCCTTGTTTTTATATTCCCTTCTTTCTTATTCTCATTGAGTTGGTACTTGAGATGCTTTTGTGGTTGGATATCATGCTTTGGTTTGGGCTTGCTATCACACACGCGCGCGCCGCCCGCCCGGACCGGGCTAGGGCCATGGGCCTTGGGCTTTGGCCTTTGGCCTTTGGGGAATAAACTTAACTTAACTATCTTTTTGGACCCAGGCTGATTGCGTGTGTATCTGTTGTGGGAAGACTGTAACGTTTTGAACGTTACAGTATTTATGGCAATCCCTTGATATCCTCCTCGGATTGAATGCCTTCCGTTTTTTGGTCTGATCTCCTCTTATAAGATCAGTACATTATTCCTCAGTTAAATATACAAAAAAATCATTCTCTCGATTCTTCTCCTCTTCTCTTTTCTTCCTGGGTGCGTGCTAATCTCCATAGCCTACTCTGTTAGTGGTGACAGTTTAGGTTGCTGTGTTAACCTTGGGGAGCTTTCCGGCCAGATCGATTACCACCATTGTCGGGTCGTAATTGCTTTCAAGTCAGTGGTCTCCTACCACGGCACAGCCTTGAAATTAGTTTCTTCCTTGCCATTGCGATTGTCAGTTTCTAACAATTTGAAAGTAATAAACTATTTGCAATGACTGACGTTTCGAACAAATCCATGGCTCACCTTTGTAAGCTTGAGTCTCTTGACGGGAATAACTACAAACGTTGGGCTCAAAAACAGCTAATGTTTTTTGAACAGTTGGACATCGACTACGTTCTTTTCAAGGACTGTCCTGCTGCCATTATTACTACAGGTGATTCATCCTCTTCTCCTTCTGCTTCTGTTATTAAGAAGAATTAGGACGAAATTCTAAAATATGAAAAAGATAATAAGACTGTTCGTTTCCACCTCCTTAATCTGATGACAAACAACTTGTTTGATTTATTCATGGATTCATAAATCATCTAAACTGATTTGGGAGGCCCTTGAGAAGAAATATGGGGCTGATGATGCTGGAAAACAAAAGTATGTTGTCGGAAAGTGGCTGGTTTTCCAGATGGTTGATGACAAACCTGTCATGGACCAAGTTCATGTCTACGAAAATTTGTGTGCTGATGTCTTAAATGAAGACATGAAGATTTGCGAAGTTTTTCAAGCTAATGTATTGCTGGAAAAATTTCCCCCTTCCTGGAGAGAGTTCCGTAATAATCTGAAACATAGAAAAAAAGTTTATGTCTCTTCAGGAACTCATTAGTCATATGAGGATTGAAGAAGCAAACCGAATCAAGGACAATCAGGACTTTGTTGTTGTTAATGTTACCAAAGCTAATCTGGTGGAATCTGCTGCTGCTTCATCAGGATCTGATAAGTTTAAGGGTAAAGGTAAGAAGGTCAACAACAAAGGTAAGAAGCAAGGGAAATTCAACAAACCTGATGGTAAGATTCAGAAGAGGTCTGTTCTTTGCTATGTATGTGGCAAGCCTGATCATAAGGCTTACCAATGTCCTCAATGCCAAGGTTTTGTTCAAAAGCAAGCTGCTCAGGCTAACCTTGCTGAATCTGATGACATTGTTGTTGTTGTGGTTGTTGAAGCAAATCTGATCGAGAATAGTTCTGATTGGATTTTGGATACCGGGGCCTCGAGGCATTTCTGTGCAAATAAGGAGCTTCTCCATCACTTCCAGGATGCTACTGAAGGCGAGTGTGTCTACATGGGCTACGCGGTAACTGCTGGAGTGCTTGGACAAGGAAAGGTCACTCTAAAACTTACCTCTGGAAAAACCCTCTCCCTTTCAAATGTTTTGTATGTTCCTACTATGCGTCGCAACCTAGTGTCTGGTGCCTTGTTAAACAAAGCTGGTTTGAAAATTATTTTTAAGGCTGACAAGGTTGTAATGACTCGTGGTGGGGAGTTTGTGGGGAAAGGGTATTTAAGTGGGGATTTATTTATTTTGAATGTTGCTTCTTCTATTGTTCCTGCTATTAATAAAACTATTTCTGGTTCTGCTTATATTGCTGAGTCTTTAAATTTATGGCATGGTAGATTAGGGCATGTGAATGTTGCTTCTATTAAGAGACTAAGGACCTTAGCTTTAATTCCTAATCTGTCCACAACAGAATTTTCTAAGTGTCCAATTTGTGTTGAAACAAAATTTACTAAGAAACCTTGCAAAACCGTGACTCAAAGGACCACACAACTTCTAGAATTGGTTCATACAGACTTAGCTGATTTCCAGAACACTAGAAGTAGAGGAGGAAAATTTTGGTACATTTCCTTTGTTGATGATTATTCGAGGTACACTAAGTTATACCTTCTTAAAGCCAAAAGTGAGGCAGGGGAAGCTTTTATAAAGTATAAGGCCGAAGTAGAAAACCAACTTGATAGGAAAATCAAGAGGGTTAGGTCTGATAGGGGTAGAGAGTATGAGAACTTCTCTTTGAATGACCACTGTGAGAAATTGGGGATCATTCATGAACTTAGTGCACCCTATGTACCTCAACAAAATGGTATAGCTGAACGGAAAAACAGGTCTTTGAAAAATATGATGAATGCTATGCTTATAAGTTCTGGGTTGCCTGATGAAATGTGGGGGGAAGCAGTCCTTTCAGCCTGCCATGTTCTTAACCGAGTACCTCACAAAAGGTTAGATAAGACTCCTTATGAACTGTGGAAGGGATATCCTCCAAACTTGAGCTTTCTTAGAGTGTGGGGGTGTCTAGCTAAAGTTGGGCTGCCTGATTATAAGAAGTCAAACATTGGACCCAAGACTTTTGATGCTGTGTTTATTGGCTATGCTCATGCTGCGTATAGGTTCATGACTTTGAGCGATAGGTCTATTTGTGAATACAGAGATGCTGAGTTTTTTGATCATGTTTTCCCTTTGAAAAAGGGTGTTTTTGCATCTGTGCCTTCTTGTTCTTCTGTTGATTTATCTACTTGTTCTACGCATGATGTTGTTTTATCTACTAGTAATATTCCTGCTGATTTGACTTTAAGTAGTACTTCAGTTGACATGCATGCTAGTAGTTCTTCTATTGTAGATGAGCCTAGGAGAAGTAAAAGACCTAGAGTAGCAAATGACTTTGGTTCTGATTTTTTCACTGCTTTTCTATCTGAAAGTTCTTGTGTTGACTTGTTGAGTGATGAACTAGTTTATGCTTTCATGATAGAAGAGGATCCAAAGACTTTTGAAGAGGCAATGAGATTTGTGGATGCTAGTTTTTGGAAAAAGACCATTAAGAGCGAGTTAGATTCCATAGTATCTAACTCTACTTGGGAGTTAACTGACTTACCTAAGGAGTCAAAGACCATAGATAGTAAATGGATCTTTAAAAAGAAGTTGAGACCTGATGGGACTATAGAGAGGTTTAAAGCTAGACTTGTCATTAGGGGCTTTACTCAGAGGAAAGGACTAGATTACTTTGACACTTATTCTCCTGTGACTAAGATAGCCACCATTAGGACCCTGCTAGCTCTTGCTGCTATTCATGACTTAGTTATACATCAGATGGATGTTAAGACTGCTTTCCTAAATGGTGACTTAGAGGAGGAGATTTACATGTCTCAACCTGAGGGTTTCGTGGTGCAAGGTCAAGAAGGTAAAGTGTGTAAGTTGAGGAAGTCCTTATATGGTCTCAAACAAGCTCCGAAACAATGGTATGAAAAATTTGACAGTACTGTTGTGTCAAATGGCTTCATTGTCAACAACTCTGACTCCTGTGTATATTCTAAATTGATAGGATCAGATTGTGTTATTATATGTCTTTATGTGGATGACATGTTGATTTTTGGTAGCAACTTAAAGGTTGTTAATGATATTAAACTTTTCTTGTCATCAATATTTGAGATGAAGGATTTGGGAGAAGCTGATGTGATTTTAGGAGTAAGACTTAAAAAATTCTCCAGTCGCATTTCCCTTAGTCAGTCTCATTATGTGGAAAAGGTGCTTAAAAAGTTTAATTCCTTTGATGTTGTTCCAGTGAGTACTCCCTATGATCCTAGTATTCATTTGACCAAGAACTTAGGTGAAAGTGTCTCTCAAAGTGAATATGCAAAAGTCATAGGTAGTTTGATGTACCTCATGAACTGTACTCGACCTGACATAGCTTATGCAGTGAGTAGACTGAGTCGATATACTCATAACCCTAGTAATGAACACTGGAATGCTCTGCATCGTGATCTTCTCAAATACCTAAAAGGAACTGTTGATTTTTGTTTGCATTATTCTAAATTTCCTGCTGTTCTTGAAGGATTTTTGTGATGCAAATTGGGTTTCTGGTAATGATGAGATCAGTTCAACTAGTGGTTATGTGTTTACCCTTGGTGGTGGTGCTATATCATGGAAGTCTTCGAAGCAGACTTGTATAGCACGTTCCACTATGGAGTCTGAGTTCATTGCCCTCGAGTTGGCAGGGCATGAAGCTGAGTGATTGAGAAATCAGTTGTCTGATGTTCCCTTATGGGGAGGACAGGGTGCACCTGTCTCTCTTCATTGTGATTCTCAAGCAGCCATTGGTGTTGCTAAGAACAGTGTCTACAATGGTAAGAGGAGACACATACAGACCAGACATGGAGTCGTCAAACAACTCCTGAAAAATGGGGTGATTTCTTTGGACTATGTGAGGTCCGAAAGAAATCTTGTTGATCCCTTTACCAAGGGGTTACCTAGGAGAGTTGTCCTAGAGTTGTCGAGGGGGATGGGGCTAAAGCCCATTAGTTGAGATTTTAAGGTGGATACCCTTTTGTGGTCAAACGAAGCCATAGAATCTTAACTTGCACTACATTTCTCATCCCTATGGCGCATGGTAGTGCTTCTTAAATCCATAGCCTATTGGTGGTGCTACAGAGACGCACTTGATGGATTTATATTGCGAGGTTGAGCTTTGCTCTTAATGGTTCCATATCCCTTCGGGGTGGTGTTATTGAGAAACACTTGATGGACTACCTACGTAAGTGTGGAGGTTAAGCCGCCTTCTGTGAAAGACTGGGCTATCTTTCTAGAGCACTTATGAGACACAAGGAATGCGCATGGCTATAAAGCGCTTGTGATGTATCGCGGAGACTGCACGATCTTAAGGTAGGTATGTGTTGTGGGGGTCTCAACGGAACTCTGGTGAGTTCAAGAGAAATTCACTCACTAGAAAGTAAGTTGTTGCCTCATGTCACTATGTATCAATTTAAATCGAAAGATATTGATGCTTAAGTACTTTCCTTTCCTTACCCAGGAATTTCTTTTGCTTTTCAGAGCCTTTGTGGGGGAATGTTGGAATCAAGGCTTGAACAGCCTTTGTTTTCTTTTCTTTAAAAGTCCCACATTCCTTGTTTTTATATTCCCTTCTTTCTTATTCTCATTGAGTTGGTACTTGAGATGCTTTTGTGGTTGGATATCATGCTTTGGTTTGGGCTTGCTATCACACACGCGCGCGCCGCCCGCCCGGACCGGGCCAGGGCCATGGGCCTTGGGCTTTGGCCTTTGGCCTTTGGTCTTTGGGGAATAAACTTAACTTAACTATCTTTTTGGACCCAGGCTGATTGCTCCCTGGATTGAATGCCTTCCGTTTTTTGGTCTGATCTCCTCTTATAAGATCAGTACATTATTCCTCAGTTGAATATACAAAAAAATCATTCTCTCGATTCTTCTCCTCTTCTCTTTTCTTCCTGGGTGCGTGCTAATCTCCATAGCCTACTCTGTTAGTGGTGACAGTTTAGGTTGCTGTGTTAACCTTGGGGAGCTTTCCGGCCAGATCGATTACCACCGTTGTCGGGCCGTAATTGCTTTCAAGTCAGTGGTCTCCTACCACGGCACAGCCTTGAAATCAATTTCTTCCTTGCCATTGCGATTGTCAGTTTCTAACACCCAATTTCCCCCCTTCCTTACAAAGGTCTTCATCTTACCTTTAAAAAAAAAAGGATACCATATATAATTTCCCTAAACAAATAAATAAGTTCCAAATCGTAAGAACTTCCAACACAAAAATCATTTTATTTAAAGTACAAACAAAGGATGCCATAAGGTGGCAAAGTCCACAAGAAGATTTGAGCATGTACGCCCAAAGTTATTTTCTTACTCGATGCTCTTTGGGAGTCTTCCATTACGACAATTCCTAATGGGTATGATAAATACACTATAAAAAAATTTACAAAAAAATAAAAGGCAATTGAGGAAGAGTAGATGCTGTGTTGAAATTTGGAATTGATAAGAAAAAGTCTATTTAAAGCTTCAAACCACTAACCTTGCAAACTTTTACTTAAAATTAGCGATTGTTTAAAGGCCTTGTGCCGTAGCACTAGCACGGGCTCACCTGCCAAGACACAGGCGTGCTGATTATCAAATTAAGTAATAGTTTACCACCACTATATATACATAAGCACAATAATTATCTGCCCACGATAAGAAAGCACTAGCTTGCCAACTATTATAACTTTCATCTTTCTCTTATCTAATTAGGCAGCTTAATTAATCAATATGTTGGCTAGAAATTTGGCGCGGTTTTGCCGTTTTGGTTAGTGGTGATTTGCTTGGCAGTGCAAAGCTCAGCCACTACATTTGCCGTGGGTGACACAAGTGGTTGGGCGCTCGGGGTTGATTATGCCGCTTGGTCTGCCTCTAACACATTCCTCGTTGGTGACCACCTAGGTAAGTTTGCTCAATTTCTTCCTCACACAAGTTGTGAATTTTTTCTCATATCCAAAAGTTCAGATTTATATATATATACACAAGAACTAAACTAGTGTATCTAATTATTGAACCCCATATATGTTGTGCACATGTGAGTTGTCCCACATTAGAGAAAGATAAGAGAAAGTACCACAATATAAGCTAGAGGAGCTACTCTTACTATTGCCAATTGGTTTTAGTATGAAACCTCCTTTAGGCTTGTATGTGGACCGAACTCTCATCCTCCTTATTGGGTTGCCTAAGCCCATTTTCAGTCATATCAAGTCTTCTACTATTGCCAATTGGTTTTAGTATAAGAAAAAGAAAGTGAATGGTCCCCCATCATATGATATGAAGGGAGAGTACTATGAGAGATATAGTTAGTGGAGGATTCACATCACATGGGTTGAGTGAGTTAGGTAGGGTAAAGTTTTCATTTAAGATAACAGACAATTATATATGGACTAACCAAAATAGTATACAAGTTATTAGTTATCAAAGAAAGTAAAATTTTGGATTATTTTGAGAAACTCCAGAATCTTAAGAGTATTCTTAAATAAATCCAAGTTGAGATGTTCAGAAAATTGGTAAAAGTTGCGTTATTCATGTCAATTTATTCATATGTATTCAAACTACTATCAAAGGAGGAAATATAGAAATACTATGAAACATAAATCAATAAATGTAGCTGTTAAATTAATATGGTGACAACTTGGATGGCAGTGTTTAATTATGGAAGTGGACACACAGTGGATGAAGTAACGCAAAGTGACTACAGAACATGCACAATTGGAAATCCAATAACCACAACAACCAAGGCACCACATCAATACTCCTCCAAACTCCTGGGAGACATTACTTCATTTGTGGAAGAATTGGCCATTGTGGAAGTGGCATGAAACTCGTTGTTAATGTTTTAGCTTCTTGAGTTTCTATGACTTCCCTTCCTTCCACTACTCCTGCCATCGGTACTTATCCCACCACCACCACTGTCCACTGGTACCACCCGTGACCAAACCTCTACATGATTCCGGACTCGGCCTCGTCTCGAAGAGTAATCTTTCTTCTCTTCATGGTGGAGTGGACTCATCTTCTTTGTGATTTTGGGGTGCAATTGCAGTTAAGTGGTTCATTGAGGCTGGGATTGTTGGTGCCCAAATTACAATAGGGCCAGGTTAGAGGCAGTGCATTTTCTAATTTTGATTGTTGAAGTTACTTAAATTAGGTATTCCCATGTTTCCCCACGAATAATTTTTTTAATATGTCTTTTGATGCATGTAATTTTTCACTAATTATGACTAGTTTGTTTTATAATGTATTGAAAATTATTATAGTTATTGGCTTGTCATTCTAATTTTATCAGGTGTCTCTGAAGATGGTGTATAAACTAGAATTGTTACGATGAAATTTGTTGAATCTCCCAATTCGTGATGAACAGGAAAGTACGGTGCTATTGAAATAGCAATATTCAATAAGGAAAAAGGAAATATTAGGAGACTGATAGGCGTGTCGCGCACCTAACAAAAATAAATAACCTAGCTAACTAATCTTCCTAACTATGTAGTAGGGTAAGTCAGGGTCGATCCCACAAAGAAAGAGTTGTAATTAATGGTAAGACTAAAGCAGATTAATATCAGTAATGGTCGAATAAACTAAACTAATTAATATATAAATAAAAGACTCTAGAGTCAAGTATCCCCAATAGCATGAAGTAATACAAAATAATTTCTACCCTAAACTAATCAATTAAATGCTCACAAGGAAAAGTACACTCTATAAAATACCATAAACCTCTCCTGAGTATCTATGGCTTCCTTATGTACTCAAACCTACTCCCGTTGAATCATGCAAATTAAAGACATTAAACACGACACTCTAACTTCCTAACAATCTATTCTACATACTCCCGTGGAGAATTTCATGTCCTTAATTGAAATACCCAAATCCGTCAAAACCCAACTCCCACTAGTACAGAATCAACGATTTGCGTCGGATGCTAGACCATGTCCGATGTTATAGGCCTCGATTCAAATTAAGGAGAGATGATCTGCGTCGGATTAGGACTCGACGCAGATATTAAGCTATTTGCATCGGACTTAATCGATGTCCGACGCACATGAACCTTGAGCCCCAGCAGCAGCAGCATTTGTGTCGCATGCTGGCCTATGTGCGACGCAAATCAGCCATTTTTTTCTTAAAAAAAGTTAATCTGCATCGGACATTAGCCTCATCCGACGCAAATCGTCACGATTTTTATTTAAAAAATCATTTGTCATATTTTAATGTCAATTCTGTTCTCGCTTCCTCTTGCTTGCTTATTTAACATGCAAACATATTTTGATAATCCCTGAGTAACATCTTTCAAACTCACTTCGAATCAAAAATACGAAGAAAATTGGAACAAAGAATACAAATTGTATTGCAAAAAAAAATCAAACCACTATCATCAGTCTACAGCATGAGAGAAATAAATGAAAAACTTGAACAAATTGTACAAGCAATAGTTTTATCCTAAAACAAATGAAAAACTAAAATTTCATGTCTAAAAAGATCGAAATATAGAAGCTTGGTCTGCAAATTTCTTCTCCTCCACCAGATGTGCAAATTCAACAAATTTGATTTTAATTGAGTTGAGAAACTGAAAAAATACCAGAAGTTCCATTTTTAGCATGTTCAACTTTTTTTATTTCAGCAAGAAACATAAATAGGGGGATTTTTATAGTTAAACATTTGCAAAACAAAGAAATTCAAAATTAAGAGATGAATTGAGAATTACCTGAAAACCTCAACTGAGCCATTTGGATCACCTTCATTGATGGAAGAATTCAGAGAGAAATCGGGAGATGAGCGATCTAAACCTTCTGGCGAAAAAACTTATGGAATTTCTCCAGAATTCTGGCGAAGCATTCCGGCGAGATCTTGTTATCATTCTCTTGAAACTGAAAAAGTGGAGCCGGAGCCGGAGCTGCGCAAAGCAATCTCTCTCCTCTTTGTTTACTTGAATTTCGTCGAAAATGATTGAAAGGAGACGTGAGTCGCCGGTGGTTTAATTAAGAGAGACGTGAGACAGATCAAAGTTAGAGAGAGGGGTGAGAGATATTTAGGTTAGAAAGGGGTGAGAGGCTGCGTTGGAAATAAACACGTCTTGGGCTTTAGAGGGTGGGCTGTGGGTGGTTTACAAACCCATGATGATTTGCGTCGAATATTCAACTGCATCCGACGCAAAAGCAAATTATATTTTGATTATTTCGAACTCTTATCTGCGTCGGTCGGCCGACAAGATTCGACGTAAATCAATAATTTACGTCAGTTGGGAGGTAATGTTCGACGCAAATTTGACTTTTGTTTTCTTGCTTTATATAATTTGCATCAGGTGCTAAAGGGGAACCGATGAAATTTCTATATTTGAGTCGTTTGTGACGTAGGAAGGTTAGCGGAGAAGTTCGACGAAGAAGTTGTTCGTCGGAATAGCCTGGAATGATTTCCACTAGTCAGGCCTCCGGAGTCAGAATGCTTATTATAATACCTTTTCGGAAGCGAAACGGGCCAACGAGTCAAATTCACAATCTGTGATCGACAAGCTTTTTAAGCCATCTGAGTTCGTTTAGTGCCCGAAAACAACATTTTTATTGCTTCCGGATTTTGTTATTTCCTTATATTCGTATTAGGGTTCTGTTTTAACTATATAAACATTATTAGCCGTCATTAAGAGGTAGTTTTTGATCTTTACTAATATTTCAGAGTTTTTACTCTCTTATGGTGGATTCCGGAGCCTTTTTACAGATTCATCGCTTGATAATCTATTTGTTCTTGTTCAGGATTACCGCTTGCTTTTCCTTTGATCTTACCGACTACGTCAGTTTGTCTTAGGGTTCGATGCAAATAAGGAGACGCAAATTGACATTTTTGTAGTAGTGTCCCCTTGTGATCAAGACAGTGGAATAATAACAATACTAACTATCCCTAATCTAGTATTGGAATATGCACAATCAATTAAGTAAGAACAATTGAATAATGAATTTGGGAATTCAAAGGCACAATCATGAATTAATTCATACTAGGGTTCAACATAACCATAGATAAAAGAACTACTCAAGCATAATTACAATAAATAAAAAAAATTAAAGAACAATATTTAAACTTCATAATATAAAACAAAGTGAAAAGAAGAAGAAAATAAATACTTGAATTAATGGAAGAAAGGTAGAGTCTTGGAGACAATGAAGATCTATAAGTTTCTCTATCTAACTTCTCTCTAGAAACCCTAAAAAGTGTATACAATCAACTATCTCCCGTTGTTAAACAAATAAAAGAGTATTTATAGCTTCCTAAAATAATAAAACCGACAAAACAAAACGCGTCATGGAGCAGACCAACACGTGTCAATATTGACACGGATGTGTTATCCTGTAACCATATAAACTATTATACTAATATAAGCTACTGCCTTGAAGAAATCAGAGTGACACGCGCGTGTCAAAAGTGACACGGACGTGTTGTCCTGTAATCGACAAATTCTCCAACTCAACTTCGAACAGCTATAACTTTTGATATGGAGCTTTGTTTGGAGCATGTAATATATAGTTGAAAAGCTCTTCAAGTCTAGTTTCAAACCCAGTTAGAATCACCTCATTATTGTTTTTTGTCAGAAGTTATGGGTAAAATGGTGCAGAGGTGTCATATTTCGCACAAGTACATAAAGTCGTTTGTATCTTCTTCAAATCCAATCCGTTTTGGGCACATGATATATCGTTTTGAAGGTCATACAAGTTCCTTAATCATCATGTCCTTAAAAAGGAGTCCAAAGTGCCTGAGATTGCATCAAAAGACCAAACAACCCGTGAAAGCATTGTAGCTTATAAAAAGGGACCTAAATATGGATAAATGCAATGTACATGCTCTAATACTACATGAAAATGCACCTAATATACAACTAAATGATGTTCGAATATGCACTTATCAGAGACCCTCCTCTCAACCAAATTCTTAATACGTCATTTACAAAGATGGTGTTGTATACACAAATTTTGAGTCAAAATAAATAAATAAAGGAAATAAAGTAACATAGAAATTTTATATCAATAATGTATTGAGTACAATCTTTGTACTCAGTTTATAATGAAAATAAATTAAGTCCTCTGGTTCTGTTCCATAGCTAGAGAGTGACACGTATTAATGTCAACTTGGATTTAAGGGTAGGGTGAAGTTTTATCAACGTCAACTTAAGTTTGAGTGTGGGATGACGTTTTGTCAACATGAACGGTCAACCTGAGTTTGAGTTTTGTTTAAGTGTATTCGAATGAAAAATGACAAAAGCTTGAATCTCAATTCGGATATGTTCGAGTGTATCTGAACAGTTGGCACGAATTTGATGTGCTCATTGACTATTTGCAGAGAGAATTCGAAGAGAATTTTATGAGCTCTTTAGAATAATGATTTTATTATCCTCTCAACTGAATGAGGTGAGGTATATTTATAAGGGATGAAGATCCCTTCATTGATTTGGTAGTTTATGGGCTTGGTCCGTTTCTGACTTGGAAGTCTTTTTACCTTTGCTATTTGACCATTTTATATAGACTAGTGATATGGACAGGCTCAAATATTTATAACCAAATTATATTTGTTTAATTTAATTTGGATATCTTATTGAGTGTGCTAAATTGATTAAATTAGGCTAATTATATTTATTTTAGCTTAATAATAATTAATTTATTTTAATATAAAACACTAATAAATTTTTAGTGTCTACAGGTGTATAAACTAAAAATATTACACGGATTAATAACAAAGAATTATCAGCTACATGTCTCACATTCCCAGTCCAATCTACAACCATATGAAAATAAGTATAGTTTTCCACTTGTCAAAAGATTTGAGCAAATGTTGAATATCCTTAATGATGCTAGCAATAGGTCAGGGAGGACTCTAGACGTTCTTCATTGCATTGACGACAAAAAGATTGTTGCCTTTGATGACGATAGTTTTTGCTCCTTCATGTGTAGCCAAAATGATTGATTTCCATGGTGAAGTGTGCTGATGCTTCGGCTATGAAGGCACTGATCTTCTTGAGGTTGTATGTACATGACTTGATAAGTTAGCGGGGTTGTGAAGAATGACGTGGGCTACTGCTTAAGTGTTACATACGAATGAAGTTGTCGAAATTTAGTTTATGGAAGGGTGTGAGAGGTGGCTCTCATGTAACAAGGATATTATTCTGAGGATTGGACTACTCCTCATAGGATTGAACCTGGGTTGTGGAGAGAGTCCACCGAGTTTCGAATATACAACTTGTGATGAGAAAAATAAGCTCTATGGTATATCATATAAAAGCCTTCCGGATTCTCATTATATTTTTGAAATGGTTGCATTGCATTCCTTTCAAAGGCTCCAAATTAGAAAGGTAAATTTCAACATGAAATTTTTTTGGTGCTTGATGATCAGACAAAATTTCTTTTAATGTGAATCATTTGGAATAGTTTATTGTAAACACTCTTAAACAATTGGGAGATTCCATAATTCTCTCATTTTTTGACAAGAAAAGGAATAGATGATAGATCGTCTCAAGATGGTGATTGCACAAGGCACATGAATTGAAAGGGGTTATTTTTCTTTTATAGAGGATTCCTCTTACATCTAGGCTATTGGAGTTTTTTTTTTATGAAGTACAAGGAGGAAATTAGGAAATCCTTCTCTCAAGGTATTTTCCTAATTTATCAAAATTTAGAAGATGGAAAAGACTCTTGTCAGTTGCCGAGTTGATAACCGTTGCTGAATTGGGCAAAGTGTGGCCTAATTTTGATAGATGATCAACAACTTGATTTGCTTCTCGGAATATGTGTGCGAACTTGATCGTCCGAAATCCTTTACTGATTTGGAGAAAGTCCTTTATGATATAGTCAAGCTTCCAGGAGCAGTTGAACTTCCCTTGAAGGATGCTGATAAGGACTTGGTTATCGCCTTCAACCAAAAGGTGATGAATATTGAAACTTTTGGCAATGAGAAGACCTTCTCGGAGAGCAAGAGCTTCAGCCACTAGAGGAGTGGTAGGTCCAAATTTAAATGCACTTATATTTAGGACCTCTGCAGTCGGGGTGCGCAGCACAATGCCTGGAGCTGAGGATTTTTGGTTGGCTGACCCATCAAAGTTGAGTTTGATAGTATTGGGCGGTGGTCGGTTCCATCGAACACAAATAGTTTTGGGGTACCTGCAAACTTGAAATGGGTTGTTAGTAATTAAATCTTCTTTATTTCTGGCTTGCCATTCAGTGAAGTTATATTTTGCTCTATATAGAATGCTATTAATTGACAAATGGTCATTATTAAAAATGAGAAGATTTCGTTCTTTCCATATACTCTATAGAATTGATATGACTTTTGGGATGGAAGGGTCTTTGTTTGAATGAAGGAGTAGCAAACATTGGTTAATAGGCTGGTTTAAAATTTTGCCTTGAATGAAGCTTTGAACATCCGAGGAGTTCCAGAATCTCTTAATAGTAGAGCATTGGCTAAAGATATGATTTCTTGATTCTGGTTGGCTCTTGCAGAAAGGACAATCTGAAGAATCAGTGATATTTCGTTTTACTAAGTTGTCACGAGTAGGCAGGCCGTTTTGAAGCAGTTGCCATATGAAAACTTTTAACTTTGGGGAGACGTCTATATTCCAAATCCAATTAAAAGGCCGTTTTGATTTTAGGAAACTATTAGAGTCATGTGCAAGCCAAGTGGCTGACTTGATTGAGAAATTTTCGTTATTTGTAGGTCCCCACACTGGAACATCTAACTGCTCCTGTTTTGGGATAGGTATACCTAATACTATTTGCACCAAATGTTCTGGGATAAGGAGTCGTAAGAAATCTATATTCCATTCTTTAAAGGGGGTGATACAATCATCTACTGTTAAGTGGAGGTTCTGAATAGAGTTGGGATCTAATTTTAAGTATTCAATGATATTTTTTTTTTTGAAGGAAACCCAAGAGGGAGATCATATTATATCATTCAAAGCAAGAGAAATTACATCAACCGGAATATCATCAACCCAAGTACGTTTGCCAATCTCCCAAGGTTGGAAATGAGCCAACATATGAGCCACCTTATTTCCGGATCGTTTCACAAAAGACCAAATAACATTGTCAAAAGAAAGAGCTAAATCTAGAACATCATCTAAAATTAAATGAAACTCACTAGATCCCCCTCTACCGCATCTTAAAGCTTGAATAGCCAAGAGACTATCACTCTCCACCTCAATGTGACCATAGCCCATCTCCTTCGCTAGCTTCACGTCATGGAATATAGCCTTCGCTTCCGCTATTCGGGGCTCCCAAGCAACATGAAATTGGAAAGTTCCAGCAGCTAACACCTCCCCATTTTCATCTCTATACACAACACCCAAACCACACCCCAACTCCCCAATGAAACCAGCATCAACGTTAACTTTTATAAAACCCGAGTTGGGCTTCGACCACTCACCAGGAAGGGGAGCAACAGCAGTACCTTGATTCGGTCGAGCTTGACACGCTTCCTGGGCTTCTTTGTAGATTTTTCGAGCATAGACTAGTGTCTCAACCGGGTAGCCTCCCTCGTTCTCCATTAACATTTTGCACCTAGCCCCCCAAACTGCCCATGCTGTAGTCAGGAGTTCACATAGCTCCTCCTCCCCCATACGCTCTAAACAGCCTGCCCACCAATCAGCCACAGATCCTCCTACTTCACGCCACACCAGCCCCAAATCGCTAAGTCGCCAAACTTCCTGCGCAAAATGGCAGTAGTACAAAGCGTGGACAGCATTTTCATCAGCTTGCCCACACACACTACAAACCGTTCCATGGCTAGGCACTCGACGATGTAGAGCTGAATTTGTAGGAAGAGCATTGGAAATCGCCCTCCACGCAAAAAATTTAACCCGGGGCAGCACTTGTAATTTCCAGATTTTCTTCCATAAGGCCATAGTATAAGAAGAAGAAGCTTCACTATTGCTATTTAAATCCCCCCAAATAGCTTTATAGGTCGACCTTACAGAATATACACCATCTTTCTCAAGATCCCAACACATAACATCCTCAGGAAGGCGGGAACTAATCGGTATACTCATGACTCTTTCCACCTCAAAAGGAAGAAAAAGTTGAGATATTAAACCCCTATTCCACGTCCTACTAATAGGATGAATTAAATCGCCCACCATAGTATTAGGATTTGCATCCCTCCTCGGAGAGAGAATTTTGCGTGTCTGCGTGCCTGGAATCCATTCATCATGCCAAACTCGAATTTGTTCACCATCACCCACCCTCCATCTGACGCCTCTCCTCAACACCCACCTAGCCTCCCAAATGCCACGTCATGTATAACTTGGGTTCGAACCCAACTCAGCTGCCATAAAAGAAGAATGAGGGTAATATTTAGCCTTCAGAATCTGTTCAATTAAACTCCCATGATGAGTGACAAGGCGCCAAGCTTGCTTTCCCAAAAGAGCCCAGTTAAACATTTTCATATCCCGGAAACCCAAACCACCCTCTCCTTTAGATCTACAAAGTTTCTTCCACGCAACCCAATGAATTTTTCTTTCACCATTTTTTTGCCCCCACCAGAATTGAGCTATCAAGGAACGAATTTCATCACAAAAAGAAGGGGAAACTTAAAGACACTCATTGCTTAGGTAGGGAGAGATTGGGCCACAGCCTTTATCATAACCTCCCTGCCAGCTTTAGAAAGAATCATCCCCTTCCACCCTTGAAGTTTTTTCCACAGTTTTTCTTTAACACCTTTGGTGATGCCCTTTTTCGAACGACCAACCATAGTAGGTAATCCAAGATATCTATCATGAACATCCACACCTCTAACACCCAATTTTTGCTCAATTTCACCCCTTCTCAAAGTCCTAACTCCTTTGCTGAACGAAAGAGTAGTTTTGTCGAAATTTACCTTTTGACCTGAAGACAACTCATACACCCTTAAGGCTTCCTGAATAGCCTCAGCATCATGAATGGTAGCTCTAGAGAAAATCACACAATCATCAGCGAAGAGTAAGTGATTGACAGAAGGAGCGGTGGGGGCCACCTTGATGCCTCTCAAAGAATTATTCTCCTCTGCTCTCCGAAGCAAATGAGAGAACACTTCCGCACACAAAATGAACAAATAAGGCGAAAGCGGATCTCCATGTCTGATCCCTCTATTGGGAGAGAATTCTTCTGAGGGTCGCCCGTTAATGAGAACTGAAAAAGTCACCGAACGAACACAGTCCATAACTCTGTTACACCAATCTGAATCAAAGCCAAACTTTGCCAATACAGCTTCCAAAAAGTCCCATTCAATTCTATCATAAGCTTTAGACATGTCCAGTTTCAAAGCCATATTACCCTCAACATTTTGCAAATTTTTCATGTGATGAAACAACTCAAAAGCCACAAGGATGTTATCTGTTATCAGACGCCCAGGAACAAAAGCACTCTGATTGACAGCAACAATCTTATTAAGGAAGATTTTAAGCCGATTAGTAAGCACCTTTGACACCAGTTTATAAATAACATTACAGAGGGAAATAGGACGGAAATCAGACATACAATCCGCTTTCTGTTTTTTCGGGATGAGAGCAATAAAAGTTTTGTTCAGAAAGTTAGGAATCGAAGCCCCACGCAGAATACCAAGTACAGTATCAGTGACAGATTTACCAACAATATGCCAATAAGTCTGAAAAAACATGGGACACATACCATCTGGGCCAGGAGCTTTGATAGGATGCATTTGACTCAAAGCTATACGAACCTCCTCCTCCTTATATTCTGCTCTTAAAACATTATTAATCTCTGCAGAAACACGGCTTTGGAACGCTTCAAGGGCCTGCGAAATCATAGAAGGGTTTGCCGAAGTGAACATATTGCGGAAATAATGCACCGCAAGCTTCCCCACACATTCATCACCCTCGTGCTCTAAACCCGCATCATCCTTCAGAGAATTTATTCTGTTTTTCTTCTTTCTAGCTGAAGCTCTTTGGTGGAAGAATTTGGTATTACGATCCCCATCCGTGAGCCACAATGCACGCGATCTCTGCTGCCAATATCGCTCTTTATGCTGGGACAACCTTTCGATTTCACGAAGCAGCACTCGCCTACTCTCCAACTGGCTCGCCGTAAGGTTGGCGCCATTAAGCTTCTTTAACTGCTTGCGTTTCTTCTTTAAATCACGAAAGATGGGCCCAAATTTCTCTCCACTCCATTTCTTCAAACTCCCAGCACAAGCTTCCACCTTATACTCCAAAGACGCACCATACAACCACGCACTCTCAATGACCCCTTCACACTCCTCCTCACTAGTCCATATTTGCTCAAACCGAAATGGTTTCTCACCCAACTGTTGCACACAATCATATCTCCATAAGGTAAGTTTTATCGGGGCATGGTCAGACCATTCCCGCTCCAAATTCCACAAATGAGCATCCGAGAACATATTGGACCAACTAGTAGTGACAAGAGCCCGGTCAAGCCTGCATTGAACATTTTCGTCCATTTCCCGACCATTATCATAAGTAAACTCATAGCCTGAAAAAGAAACATCATGAAAACCGCAAGCATCAACAGCACTCCTAAAATTTTCCATTTGCCACTCCGCTCGATCATTCCCCCCATTTTTCTCCGAAGTGACTAAAATTTCATTAAAATCACCCAGACAAAGCCACGGAAGGGTAGACTGAGAAGCAAGACTCTCAAGCAAGCTCCATGACAAATGTCTATTATGAACCTCCCAGCCAACCATAGAAACACCGTACACCTCCACTCCTCGTCCCCCCACCCCTCTTTTCACAATCACATCAATATGATGAAGAGACATAGAACTCAGAACAACATCTATATCTTTCTTCCAAAGCAAAGCCAAACCACCTGAACGACCCCTAGAATCAACTGAAAGACCATAAAAATCCCCCAATCTAGGTCGAATCCGAGCAAATTCACCACTACTTAACTTCGTCTCCGACAAGAACACAAGAGACGGGGCCTCTCTTCGGATCAGATCCCGAAGATTGCGAACTGCAGAGGGATTGCCCAACCCTCTACAGTTTAGGCTCAAAATACTCATTGAGCTGGGCGGGACTGATTTTCATCAGTCCTCGCCATTCGCCATCCAGAAGAAGAAACATCCACAGCCACCTTTTTATTTAATGAATTACTATTAAAATCTGCCTCCCCTTTGTCTCTATCTCTTTTTCCATTTTTACCAACTACGTCATCAACAGTCATATTTGCAGAGCTAACATTCTTTTCTCGAGTCAATTTCCTCCATTTTCTCTCAGTAGTGGTCACAACACCCTCATTATCTCTCATCTCAGTATCCAAAGAAATAACCCCAGATTCGTGGCCCACCTCCCCCTTCCCTTTATCAGTAACTATAGCAGCAACATATCCAACATCCTGTGCATTAAAACCCCCCTCAAAACTACCTCCTGCCAACCCCACTTTTTCACCCACATTTAATGCATGTTCATTTATATTGATTTCAATAATCTCCCCTCCAGCAGACTTTTCAAGCAAATCATTAGTGGGGGGCACAAAAGAATTATATTTTACCCCATCACCCTTGCTAGCAGACAAAGAAGAAACTGTAAAGAGGGGGCTTACTGCATGGGAATTCCCATCATGATCAATAGCATTGCACGCAACTTGAGAGTTCAATTCAGTTTGAACTCCTCCTTGCCCTAACTCCTTTGCCATACCCTCCATCGCACCCTCCTTCGGTCCACCATCTAACTGGGTAACATCCTCAACCACTGATGGAGTGACGAAAGATAACCGTCTAGAGCCACTGAGAAAAGCCTTTGTCTCCTCCACCATTTTGAATCTACCCTTCCTTGGGGAAGCACGTAACCAAGACCCCCATTGCTTTCCTTCATCTTGCTCCTCCTCCACCTCCACGGGGCAGTCCCGCTCTATATGACCCAACACACCACACTCATAGCAAAAGTTGGGCAACCTTTCATACTTAAGTTCAATCACCACCACCTTCCCATCCCTTATTTTGAGTTGTTGGATGCGACGCAGAGGTTTAGAAACATCCAGGTTCACCTTTACTCGAGCCGACGTGTCCCACACAATCCCGTCGGACTCCACCTCCAACACTTCCCCTATACAGCCACCTATGGTCCTCACTACATTCTCCCCTCTACTATCCATCGGGAGATTGTAAAGTCTCATCCAAAACGGGCTCCGAGTCAGGGAAATATCCGAAGACTGCATACTACCAATTATCTCCTCCAAAAGCACCAGATGATTATCAAAAGTCCAAGGTCTTCCATACATGACCTTGGCTTTATCCTTCGCCGCAGCGAATTGCACCACGAAAAGGTTATTTTCAATTTGCCGGAAAAGAGCGCCTTTTGAGAGTGTCCAGATTTGATTCAAGGTCCTTTTAAAAGCCTCGAAATTGAAAGATCTAACAGTGAGAACTTTTCCCACCAAAGCAAGGTTTGTCAAAGGCGGGGCAGGATTTTCATCGAGGCCTCCCAACTCCACAACCGAGCCTTCCTCCGTCGTAATTTTGAGTTTCGAAACTTTGTCAACAAGATTGTCAACCATGATGACTGACACAGATCCCACGAGGGATAATCAGGGATCGAAAATCGATACAAAACTGGAAAACCGCGACTGCCCCCTCAAACCCTAGCCTTCCACCAGAGAGAGACTATACAATGTTAATATAAGTATTCAATGATATTAGTTGGGAGGCACCAATTATCAAGCCAAAATAATATATGGTTTCCCGTTCCCAATTTCCATTGTATTCCTCTTTTAATGAGATTGCGGGTAGAGATGATTGCTTTCCAAATGACAGAGTCAGATTGTTTGGTTCTGTATTCAAAGAATGAAGTTGTATGCAAATATTTTCTCTTTATTATTGAAGTCCATATATTGGAGTGGTTTGACAGTATTTTCCATCCTAATTTGGCTAAAAAAGCTTGGTGTACTGGCTTTGTTTTTCGGAGACCTAGTCCTCCTAGGGATTTGGGTTGACATATTTTATCCCAAGAAATGAGTGGTATACCTTGTGACTTGGATGAGTTTTTCCAGAAAAAATTCCGATTAAGGGCATCTAGCTAGAGATTTAGCAGTTTTATTTGGGACTTTTGATGAGGCCATGACAAAGGAAGGAGTTGCTTCAAGGGAGCTTTGGATTAATACTATTCGTCCAGCCTTGGATAGGAACATGTTAGACCATGAGTTGAGCTTTTTGTCAGTTTTCTCCAATAGGTGATGAAAGTCTTGTGTGAGGCATTTATAAGAGGAAAAGTGGATGCCAAGATAGCGCCCGAGAGACATTTTTGGTTGCATATGAAGGTTGCTTGCAATTTGCTGCTTTCTTATTGGAGGTGTGTGTTTAGAGAAAATGATCGAAGACTTATGATAATTAATAAGCTGGCCTGAAGCATTACAAAAATTATCTAGAACTTGTTTAAGGTTATTCATGGATGTTAGAGTTGCTTTGCCAAAAATTAGGCAGTCGTCGGCAAAGAATAGGCCGGGTATTTTTTGAGTTTGTGGTGCAACTTTAAACCCAATGCCAGATTTAGGATTTTGGGATGCTGTCAAAAGTTGTCGTGCAAGTACCTCCATGCATATAATAAAGAGGTAAGGGGATAAGGGATCTCCTTGCCTAATCCCCGCGTAGGGGCGAAGCTTACTGAATTTATGCCATTAATGGATAAAGAATAGGTGACCGATAAAATGCAAAACTTAATCCAGTTTATCCATGTGGGATGAAATCCTAGTAGTTCTAATGATTTTAGAATAAAATCCCATTCTAGTCTGTCATACGCTAATTCCATATCGAATTTCAATGCAAACCATCCTCTGTGGTTTTTTGATTTATGGAAGGAGTTTAGAATTTCCTGTACTATTAAAATATTATCATGGATTTCTCTGCCCCTTGTGAACGCACTTTGCAAAGGACAAATAATAGATTGGAGAACTGGTCGTAGTCTATTAACTATTATTTTTGGAATGATCTTATATAGTGTACTGCAAAGACTTATAGGCCGAAAGTGAGTGGATCTTTCAGGGCTTAAATTCTTCGGAATAAGTATAATAAGAGTATGATTTAGGCTTTTTTAAGAAATGACCATGTCTAAAAAAGGTTTTAATTGTTTCACAAAGATCTTGACCTATAATGAGCCAAAAAGTTTAAAAGAATGAGGTTCCAAAACCATCCGACCTAGGCGATTTGTGGGGGTCTATGTCAAACAACGCTTGTTTAATCTCGTCATCTTGAATAGGTTTAATGAGTTCCTGGTCATCCGCTTCAGACACACTTTTTCCTACACAAGGTATATATAATGGTCGATTCGGTAGCACGTTTGATTGGAATCGTTGTTTAAAGTCTTTAAGCATTATGGGTTGGATTTCGTCTTGATCTGTTTCCCATTGATCTAGATCATTTTTAAGAAAGTAGATAGTTTGTTTTTGTTTTCGTGACTTACATTTTTGATGGAAAAATCTAGAGTTACGGTCTCCTTTTGTTAACCACTTTTTTCGTGCATACTTTCCCCAAAATTGTCTGGAGAATGCTAAAAGTCGTTCTCGCTGTTTCGTTAGACGGTGCATGTGTTGTTCTATATGTTTATTTTGCGGAAATTGTAGTATCTGAGATTCTAGATAGGTTTTGCCAAAGGAATATGTGCAATTCAGGTTGGACATCTATTGTTATATTCTACAAAACGACCACTTTGTCTCTGGATTGAGACCATGAACTGGCCTAGCCAAATTGTTGATCTCACTGAGAGCTAACCATGTGAAGTGAGCGCCCATAATGGAACATCCTTCATGTCAAATGTAAGTAAAGAAGCGTCTTTGATTGAGGTGACTGAATGGGTCGACATAATGCTTTGAAACTTTTGGACGTCCCAAGCCTACCAAGGAAGGATAATTCCGCGACTCTTATGTTTCAATCTACTTTTTTTCTATTTTAATATTGAGGATTTTAATGAGACTTTGATTTGAGACCTAAATGTCAATCTTAAAAAAGAAGAAGATATTTTTCCCATTTTTTATTTTCCATGTAATAATACCTTTACGGAGATTTTCTCTCTAGGCCGAAATTTTACTCTAAATAGGGAAACATTTAGTTTAGGCATAAATCAAGGGTAAGACTTGGTTGACCTATTGGTAATTTACCCGCTACTAATAAAATTTAATTTAATGTAAGGTGGAATCCAATTCAACATTAACAATTAATTTTTACTGACCTATTAGGAGTGGGTAATTCACCAAGTGGATAGATTCATAGTTATATCTGTAAATCAAAAACCTGATGTAATGATTCATCTATTCTTATATACACATAAATCCTAATACACCCCTCAAGTTCATAGAAAGAAACTACAAACAAATTGTCCTGAAATATATACAACGATGTAAAGGTAATTGAGGCCATCAGTAAAAATTTCAATAACTAGCAATGTGCTTGAGAGAAAAAATGTATCTATCAAACCACTCATTGATAAAATGGCAATCAACGTCAATAAGATTACTTCGATCACGTTCCACTAGATTGGCAATGAGATAAGTGGAAAATACACTATAGAACATGCCAATACAACAAAATATAATTGGACGTGGGAAAGAAAAACCATGATAAACTTGGAGTTGTTTTGAGGTAAATGGTTTCGCGCTGAATTGAAGCACTGACCAAGAAAATTGCACATTCGATTTCTCACCATTGACGTGCTCCGGTACGGTGGTAATCACAACAGCTATTCTAATGCTAAAGGATAATTACGAGTACGGTAATCTCTATAACAACTAGATATGTAGACCAAGTCTTTTTTTTTTTTTTTTTTTTTTTTTGAGAGGTGTAGACTGAGTCATTTAAGAATTTTGATTGAGGTAGGGTATATTTGTTAGGATATATATAATATTATCTTTTAGGATCTCCCCCCCTCTCTCTTTCTCTCTCAAACCCTAACCTCCCCTACCCCTTTTAGTTAGGAGTATGGCCATTGATGATTTCATCCATAGCAGTTCCTTTTCCCCTTTTATTTTCGGTTTTTAACTTATTTTCTTTGTTTTGTTTAATAAATTAGTCTCTCTTTATGGGATCTTTTCAAACTCGTTATGGGGTTTTTAGTTTTTTTTGGAAATCTCCTTCTCCCTATGGGAGTTGTGAGTATGGTTTTTTTGTTTTTAGGTATGAGAAATTGTTCTCATTGGTTGAAGCTCGAGACTCAACATGAAGGTATTGGAATCTCGGATGCGGTCAACATGACTCGATCAAGAATGTTATTCTCAAACTACATCAAAATGATAGACTTCCTCATCAATAGATGCTTGATTCAAAGCAAATACAAGGGCGTGTATTGCTCGATCCGGTTCATTGTAGTTCCTTGAAGACGAATTTGATTTAGCCTTGTTTAATTGTATCTTGTTTTTCTTTAATACCTATTGTAGATGCCGTTTGGCCTTCAATTAATGAAATTTCTCTTTCAAAAAAAAAAATATTATCTTTTAGGATAGTCTTGGATTTGCTAGAATTTCTGCCTAGAAGGCAAGGCAATCAATTAGCTAAGTTAATCTTTGACATGGTATCACCCTAGAATTCTTGGCCCGCGGCGAAGGTGAAATTATTTTGGTACCTCTTTAATTTGACAATATTCTATTCAACTTGTTTTGGTACCTCTTTTTCATCTTAAAAAAAAATAGTTTCATGGCTGATCAAATACAATCACGTGTAAACATAAGGTGAAATTAGCATTGACCAAGTCTAATAATTTTAATTGAAGTGAACACACTCCTTGACTTACTCTGAACTTTTAAATTTTTTATCTAAATTTATTGAAATTTATTCTATAAGTTGCTTAACAACAACAACAACAACTAAGCCTTATTCCCAAAGTGATTTGGGGTCGGCTAACATGAATCGTCAACTGAAACCGTTACCAGACGAGATGGCATCGACAAGAGTGATAAAAAGGTTTTTTTTTTTAAGAATTTTTAAAGAAGTTTTTTTTTTTTTTTTTTTGAAAACAAGGTTTGCACCAACAAGTTTTAAAAGAGGTTTTAAACAAATAAATGCAGTAATCACACCCCTTCCTCCACATGGATACTGCCCCTCCACCCACTTCTATCCAACGTCATGCTCTCCTCAATCCCAAGTAACCTCATATCACTTTCAATTACCTTCATCCAAGTCATCTTAGGTCTTCCCCTACCCCTTACAATTTGGTTACTCCTCCACTCTTCAATTCTTCTCACCGGTGCATCACCTGATCTCCTTTTCACATGACCAAACCATCTTAACCGATTCTCCCTCATCTTTTCTTCAATGGATGCAACTCCAACTTTTTCCCGGATCACTTCATTTCTTAATCGGTCCTTCCTTGTGTGGCCACACATCCACCGCAACATACGCATCTCCGCCACGTTCATCTTATGAATGTGGCATTGTTTCACCGTCCAACATTCGATGCCATATAACAAAGCAGGCCTAATTGCGGTACGGTAGAACTTTCCCTTCAAGCTTTGGGGAATGCCGGAATCACAAAGGAATCCGGTGGCGCTTTTCCACTTTAACCAACCCGCGTTAATTCTATGAGCCACGTCTCCATCCAGTTCTCCATCCTTTTGGAGAATGGATCCTAGGTAACGGAAGACGTTCGATCCTTGAACCACTTTGCTATCCAAAGTGACCGCCCCTCGCCTCACCGCTTGTAACCCCACCGAACTTGCACTCCATATACTCCGTCTTACTTCACGCTCAATCTAAAACCCCGGGCTTCTAATGTATGCCTCCACAATTCCAACTTTCTCTCAATACCTTCCTTTGTCTCATCAATCAACACAATATCATCCGCAAACATCATAAACTATGGTATATCATCTTGAATTGACCTCGTTAGTTCGTCCATGACTAGGGCAAAGAGAAAGGGACTAAGTGCAGAACCTTGATGCACTCCGATCGTAATAGGAAACTCTTCTGTCTTCCCCACCGTAGTCCGCACACTCGTAGTTGCCCCCTCATACATATCCTTGATGATATCTATATATTTTTGTGGAACACCTTTCCTTGCGAACGCCCACCAAAGTATTTCTCTTGGTACTCTATCATATGCCTTCTCCAAATCAATGAAAACCATATGTAGATCCTTCTTCCTATCACGGTAATGTTCCATTGTTTGTCTTAAGAGGTGGATGGCCTCTATAGTCGATCTTCCAGGCATAAATCCAAATTGGTTCTCTGATATCTTCACATGTTTCCTAAGTCTTTGCTCAATCACCCTTTCCCAGAGTTTCATCGTATGACTCATTAGTTTGATTCCTCGGTAGTTGGTACAATCTTGTACATCGCCTTTGTTCTTATACAAAGGAATCAAAGTACTCTTCCTCCATTCTAATGGCATTTTGTTGTGTCTCCAAATCATGTTGAAGAATGTTGTCGGCCATTCGATTCCTCTCCCCCTAAACACCTCCAAACTTCAATAGGTATGCCATCTCGGCCCCGTAGCTTTCTTCAATCCCATCTTTTTTAATCCTTGCAACGACTTCTCCCTTTTGAATCCTCCTCATAAACTCTCGATTTAACATACTTGGCGGAATGTGTACATCCCCAATGTCCTGTGCTTTATCACCGTTGAACAAGGTATCAAATTACGACCTCCATCTATCCTTTATCTCCTCATCCTCCACAAGCACTCTTTGGTCCATACCCTTGACACATTTTACCTTTCTTATGTCTCTTGTCTTCTTGTCCCTCATACGCGCAATTCTATAAATGTCTTTTTCACCTTCTGTCGTATCCAATCTTGCATAAAGCTCTTTGTTTACCTGCGCTTTAGCTTCCCGTACTGCCTTCTTGGCTTCTTTTCTAGCCTCTTTGTACTTCTCATAGTTCACATCGCTGCTATCTTTTCCCAAAAGTTTATAACTTTCTCGTTTGTTTTTTATCGCTTGTCTCACCTCCTCGTTCCACCAAGATGTGTCCTTACTTGATGGTAGTTCCTTTAGATTCTCCAAGGGCCTCTTTCGCCACTTCCTTTATACCAAGTTCTAGCTTTGTCCATGTCGAATCTACATCCATTTCCGTGTTACAAGACCAAATATCTTTACTAGCCATCCTAGCTAAGAAGTTCTCTTTGTGCTCCCCTTGGAGCTTCCACCACTTGATTCGCGGCTCCACATTGGGTTTTCGCTTTCTTAAAGACTCCCTACCCCGAAAATCAAGCACGACTAGTCTATGTTGGGTGGTCGCGCTCTCACCCGGTATCACCTTGCGGTTTGTATAACTCTTCCGCCAATCATTCCTCATCGAAAAGAGGTCAATCGACTCGCGTTACTTCCACTCCTATACGTCACAAGGTGAGATTCTCTTTTCTCAAACCAAGTGTTCATAATACTAAGACCATAGGCTAATGCGAAATCCAAGATACCACTTCCCGGCTTCATTTCTCTCCCATACCCAAAACCTCCATGAATGCTCTCAAAGCCAACTCGACTAGTGCCCACATGTCCGTTGAGATCCCCACCAATGATCAATTTTTCATTAATAGGCACTCGTTGCACAACCTCCTCAAAATCCTCCCAAAATTGTTGTTTAATAAATGCTTCTAATCCTTACTCGGCGCATATGCGCTTATGATAGTCACCGCCTTACTCCCTAATACTAGCTCGATACTCATAATGCGGTCACTCTTCCTCGAAACTTCCACCACATCATCAATATATTCCTTATCAATAATGATGCCTACTCCATTCCTACACTTATCCTTTCCGGAGTACCAAAGCTTATAACCCCATGGGGCTAGTTCTCTTGCTTTTTCACCAACCCACTTAGTCTCTTGAAGGCACATTATGTGAATCTTTCGCCTCCTCATAACCTCCACCACCTCCGCCGATCTTCCCGTCAAAGAGCCAATGTTCCATGTTCCAAAGCGTAACCTACTACTCCTACCACTACCCTGGACTAGCTTCTTTACCCGCACCCGTCCCTGATGCGGGAACCCTTGCATATTTGACACCACCCCCGGGCGCCGGGATGGCGCGCCGCTTTCGGGTGACGACCTAGCAACCCTTGCATACTTATCACTACACCCGGGTCTATAAAGTGCAGCGCGTCGCTGAGTAGGGGACGCCCCCACGTTTTTTATTTGTCGATTCATGTCATGATATAGGACTATGTTTTATGCTGGCCGCCCCAAACCTACCGCAACTCTCCTCCTTTATCCGGGCTTGAGACCGGCAGTGAATGTCACACCGACACTCACAGGCGGAGTTCTATAAGTTGCTTAAATATATTAAAATTTATTTAAAATTGAAATTTATTTTAACTTATATGAAAGTAAATTTTTTTTAAATAATAATTAATTCATTGATTTGAAGTCATACGACTTGTACAAAATAATTCAAACCCAACAAATAAATACCAAATTGCATCAAACACAATTCTATTATGCCAAAATCACTATCGTTGACAAGATTTAACAATTCTGCAAACCCTCTTCCACATCGGTATTTGATATAACCTTCTACAAGGGGGTATTGATCTGTTGTAATTTTGACGTATAACTTGATTTAATTCAACTTATTGTAGACGAAGAATTGATATCTCCTGCAAAACCGCAAAAATCACATCAACAAATTAATCTGTAAGATAAATACAGCAGAGAGATGAGAGTCTAGAGAAAGACTGCCTTCTCTCTAGAAGTGAGATTTCCTCCATTGTTTCCTGATTTTGAACCTCGGCGTAAGCTGAAGCAATGGCAAAGGGTGCAAAAAAAGGAAACGGTGCTAAGAAGAAGATGAATAAATCTAAGCAATTTGCTTCACAGAAACAAAAATCGAAAGTGTTGAGAGTTCCGCAAACTGAAGATGCGAGGAAGACGAAAAACGAATTGTTGGTCGACTGAGGAGGATGATGCTGATTCGAATTGTTCTATTGATATGAATCTCTCGAATCAGGACAGAGCTAATTTTGAGACGGCGCGAAGTAGCTTGGATCAATGGATTGCGACTATTCGTACTCCAGTAAGGCATCCTGGATCTTCGTCGGTGAATCCTTCACCTCACCCAATGCAACAATTGAACAGCAATCCAGGTAATGCTTGGAATTCCTTATTTGCTAATATTAGGGAGGATGGTTTGAATTTAGTTTCGAATCATGAACACCAGGAGATTAGGGGTGGTGATAATGTGGTGAAAATTACGATTGAAGATGTTAATCCTGAGATTGAGTATTAGAAATCTGTTGTTATTTGTTATATCTTGGCTGTGAAGCCTCCGATTCGTATCATAGATGGATTTATTAGGAGGATTTGGGGGAAATTTGGAGTGGAGAAAGTAGCAATGATGGAGAATGGAGTGTTTGTTGTGAGATTCGGGAGATCGTTGAAGCTAAGGATAGAGTTATGGATCTTTGGACCTATTTTGTATGATAGGAAACCGGTTATAGTGCGCAATTGGACTCCTGATTTTGATTTACAATCTGCTGATGTCAAGACTGTTCCGACTTGGATTAGGCTTCAGAAATTGCCATTGAAATATTGGGGCCAGAGTTCCCTCAATAAGCTTGTCGGGATGATTGGGAAGCCCATTCGAACAGATCGTACTACTGCTCAGAAGGACATTCTTGAGTATGCTCGTGTCTTAATTGAGGTGAATATGGACCAAGAATTCCCTAAGTTTATTTCCTTTTTGAATGAACATGGAGTTATGGTATAACAGGTTGTGCACTATGAGTGCAAACCAATTTTCTGTTCTGATTGTAAGGGTATTGGACATACGGCTGTCCAATGCAGGGAGAAAAGGTATGAGGTTGCAAGGAACAAAATTAAACCAAGACAACAATGGGTACCGAAAGTGAAAACAGTAGTGAATAGACAAGAGGCTATGGTGAGCAGAATTCAACCACCTACACAGAAGAATCCTAGGTCCTCTTTAGCTACAATTAATGGGGCTCATGGAGAGGAGGAGAAAGGTGAGGATGAAGATGTGATAGAAGGAGGGGAACAGGAGCAGGTGCTTAATGATGCAGACAAGAATCAAGAGAATGCTCAATGTACAAACCATGTGGTAAGGATTACTATCCCACCAGATGGATAATTTTGGTTTCTGGAACATAAGAGGACTGAATTGAATAGTCCTCATAAATACACTGATGTTAAATGGTTCCTTGAACATCAGGGTATTGGTTTGTGTGGGATTCTTGAAACAAGGGTTCGTAGGGGAAATTTTCCTACAGTTTTTGCTCGATTTGGCAATAGGTGGAGTATTACAACTAACTATCACCATGGTGGTAGAGTGGTTAATTTGGTTACCTAGTAAATTTAATGTTACTGTCATTGAATGCTCTTCTCAGTTTATTCATTGTATGGTCTTGCATCTGGCTACTGGTAAGAAGTGCTGGGTTACTATAGTTTATGGTTTCAATGAAGCTCAGGAAAGGATCCCATTGTGGGAGGATTTGAAAAGGTTGAAAAGAAGTGTTGATGGAGCTTGGGTTGTGGGAGGAGATTTCAATAATGTTTTGCATCTTAATGAGAGAGTGGGGTCTGCTGTCACTTTAGATGCAGTGATGAATTTCAGGCAGTGTTTGAGGACTTGTGAACTTCAGGAACAGATCACTTCTGGTCCTTTCTTCACATGGTCAAATAAACAGGAAGGGGTTGACAGGGTTTTCTCTAGGATTGACAGAGTTGTGGTAAATGAGAAATGGATGGATGTATTCCCATAATGCTGAAACTATGTTTTTTCCTGAGAATATTTCAGATCACAGTCCATGTTTGATTAGATTGGAGAGGAGAATTGTCTCTAAACATACTCCTTTTCGTTTTTTTAACATGTGGACTCAAGCGGAGGCGTTTGAGGGGAAAGTTCAGAAGGTTTGGCAGGAAAGTGTTCAAGGTGTACCCATGTTTCAAATAGGCTCTAAGTTAAAGAAATTGAAAAAGGTGATGAAAATGCTGAACAAAGATCATTTTACTGATATAGAAATTGCTGCAGATGAAGCTTATAAGAGGATGCTTATGACTCAACAACAAGTGCATTCTGATCCCCTCAATAGTCAGCTACATACAAATGAAGTTGTTGCAAGAGCAAATTATTTAGCTCTCAACAAAGCTATATTGAGTTTCCTGCATCAGAAAGTTAAGCAGGAATGGCTGAAGAAAGGGGATTCAAACACAACTTATTTTCATGCTTGTTTGAAGCAGAGAAGATGTCATAACACTGTCACCAGAATAAAGAATATGGCAGGGGTGTGGAAAGTGGAGAGTGATGGTGTAGAGGGAGCTTTTTAGAATATTATAATCTTTAGCTGGGCACTGAGCAGAGCTTGAATCTAAGAGTGAGTCACACTGTCATTCAGGAGGGGAATCTGGTGTCTGATATGCAGTAAAGAGATTTGTGCAGACCTTTCTCCAGAGAGGATGTCAAAAGTGCTTCGTTCTCAATAGATGATACAAAGCTCCTGGTCCAGATGGGTACACGAGTTGCTTCTTCAAAAAGGCTTGGAGTTCTGTTGGTAATGATATTACTGATGCTATCTTGAACTTTTTTTACACTGGTAAGATGCTTAAACAGATTAATTCAACTACTTTATGCCTTATTCCTAAAGTAGATCAACCAGTTGATATGTCCCAATTTCGTCCTATTGCTTGCTGCAATGTACTATATAAAATCATTTCAAAAATGATATGTGAGAGACTGAAGAGTGTCCTCCCTTTTGTTGTTGATCCGGTTCAGAGTGCCTTTGTTGAAAATAGGGTCATTCTTCATAATATTCTCATTTGCCCGGATATGTTAAAATATTATAAAAGGAAACAAATGCCTGCTAGATGTACACTTAAAGTTGACTTAAGGAAAGCTATGACTCCTTAAGTTGGACTTTCATCCAGGATTTACTTTGTGGTTTGAAGTTTCCTAGCCAATTTGTTAAATGGATTATGGTGTATTTCAACTACTTCCTACTCATTAAATATTAATGGTGGGCTTAGTGGTTTCTTTCAAGGGAAGAGAGGGATTAGGCAAGGAGATCCCATCTCTCTCTTGATATTTGTCTTAGCAATGGAATATCTAACAAGACTAATGAAGAAAATGAGTAAGAGAGCAAATTTTAAGTTCCATCATAGATGCTCTGACTTAAGGCTAAATCATCTCATTTTTGCGGATGATTTTATGATTTTTAGCCATGGGGATACTCAGTCTGTTGCTCTCTTAGTGAGGACTTTGAAGGCCTTTGCAGAAACTTCTGGGTTGGAGGCTAAACCTGAGAAGACTGCCATTTATTTTGGTAATGTGACTGATCAAGTGCAAGAGAGTATTCTTCATGTGACTAAGTATAAGAAAGGATCATTCCCTTTCAAATACTTAGGTGTTCCAGTAACAGCAAAGAGGATCAGTAAGGCAGACTGTGACATTTTGGTTGAAAAGATCATGAAGAAAATTATGTGCTGGAGCTCTCGCCATTTATCCTATGCTACAAGAACTACACTAGTTAATGCAGTTTTACTTAGCCTTCACACATATTGGGCACAAGTCTTACTCCTTCCTAAATGTGTATTACATAGGATTACACAGGTGTGTAGGGCTTTTCTTTGGGAAGGCAAGATTAATATGCAGAGTAGTCCTCCAGTTGCCTGGGATTAGGTTTGCAGACCTAAGAAGAGTGGTGGTTTAGGCATTAAAAATTGCTATATTTGGAACACTGCTGCTATAGGCAAGTATGTATGGCAGGTGGCTAAAAAGGAAGATGTTTTGTGGATAAAATGGGTTCACTCAGTGTATTTAAGGGAGAGTGACTGGTGGGAGTATGAGCCACCAGGGACTGGCAGTTGGGTGTGGAAAATCATATGCAAGACAAAGAATACCTTTAAGCCTGCTTACAGTGGTAATATGTGGCTCACTGGTGCTAAAGATTACTCTATTAAGGAGGGCTATAATTGTCTTCAGGGCACTCATGAAGTTGTTTCTTGGCATTATTGGGTGTGGAATTCACTGAATATTCCAAAGCACGCTTTCATAGCCTGGTTAGCTTCTTTAGGGAAGCTTAAAACTAGAGATAAGCTCTTAAGAGCTGGTATTATTCAAGATACTATCTGTTTAAATTGTGGCGTGGAGGAGGAATCTTGTATGCATCTCTTTTTCAAATGTCAATACAGTGATGGTATTTGTAGAAAGGTAATGTGCTGGCTGGGCATTCAGACTTCAAATCAGGAATGTTTGGTTGTTGCTTGGAAAAAATGGGGCAGAAGATTCAAAAGAAAGAAGCAACAAAAAGTTTGTTATGCTGTAATTGCAGCAATGGTTTATCATGTCTGGCGTAGTAGAAATTTTTCCTTGTGGAATCATGCTGTTAAACACCCAGATTGGGTTGTACAGAACATTAAACGTGACATTTGTGGTAGAGTTAAAAGTTGTATAGATCTAAAATGGATTGATGAGGATAGAAGTTGGTTAAATACTCTTGTAATTAATAGTGTTTAGGTGGCTGTGGTGAGTTGGAGTAGTCTGTTACTCCTTTTTTTGTGTTGTTTGCTAGGTTGTATTTGGGTGATTCCTTCTTGCTATTGGTAATCTACTTACATTTTACCAAAAAAAACAAAACAAAACAAAACACCAAAAGCAATATCCTCAAACTCTCACAAGGAGAGAGATAAAATCCAACATGTGGGTAAATATAAGACAATACATGGGTAGACCGTAGAATAACTCTTTATTAGAGAGAGAATGAATGTTTATTGTAAACAAAAACCTAAAAACAAAAAATAACGAGAACAAACGGGGCATACCACCGTCCAAAAGAGTGGTGGTAGATTGATAGCCCCTAGATCAAAAAGAGAATTAGGGTTTTTAAGGAGAATACATAGGAGAGAGAGAACGGCTAGACCCTTTTTATTGGTTTTTCTTTTAATAAATATATGAACTTAACTTAATTAATTCGAACTTTATTTTAACAAAAAAATGATAATAAGTTGAGCTCAAAAGGGCCTTATTGTTAACAGCCAATATTATTTATAACAGTTTGTGGCTTTGTGCAGCGTTTTGTAAGTATAGATGATCAGAGATATTTGCTGAAAGTAATTTTAGGCCATCGTGAAATTCAAGACTTTCTTTTGAATTAGCTTTGTTTCGTTTGATATTTTATTTCGGGACCTAAATAGTTTTTTAATATTCTAAATTAGTTTAGTGGTATAGATTTTGGCTTCGAGTTGGACAGGTTTGAGAGATTAGAAAGTTTGTTTATTTTATCATCTTTTTTTATAGTCTACTTGGAGTATTTACCAAGTTGAATTACTTGGAATAATTGAGACTTGGCTAAGAAGTACTCCCTCTTTTCTTTTTTTTATCATCGTCACTATTCTGTACGCGTCTCCCAATGCACCTTTTCGAACTTTAATATCTTTCATTATATATAGGTAAAAATTAGGCTAAATTGGCGCGAATAGCACCAACTATTGGTTTGGTGCACAAAACAGCACAAACTAAACAAGGTGCGATGTACAACACGAACTTTATAGCATGAGTGCATGAATCAACATAAACAATGATTTTGGTATGGTTCCACAGCACAAACTTTAAGGCTTGGGTAAACGAATCTCAGGCCAATATCGTCATGTATGTTGATTCTCGCACCTATGTCATAAAGTTTGTGTTGTGCATCACACCTCGTTTAGTTCGTGTTGTTTTGTGCACCAAACCAATAATTGGTGCTGTTCACGCTAATTTTCCCTAAAAATTATAATGATTGAATATTAATAAAGTACTAATTGAGAGGAATCAACCAAAACCCTACATGACTATATTTTTTCTTATAAATTGAGAAAAATTGAGAAGATTCCTCCATAAGTGTGAATAGTGTCAAGATTTCAAGTGAGAAAGATAAAAAAAAAGAGGGAGTTTTTCACTACTTTGTAATTTATCTGAAAGTATGTTTGCAGTTGTCTACGCATTTTTTCCCCTTTTATAATAAAATGAAGCAAGACATTTGACCATATTTTTTCGTACATAAATAAGGTACAATATTGTTATTTTTACAATATGAAAAATAAATAATGAAGGATTTAGGCGTCTTTATTAAACTGAAATTGAATATTACATCAAAAGATAACAAAATGAAATAACAATAAGTCAAATAATAGAAATTACGTCATGGTTTCCTAATTAATTATAAGATAGATATAATTTAAAAAATAGGTTTAATAACAAAAAAAAAATTTGAAAGAGAAATTTCATTAAATGAAGGCCAAACGACATCTACAATAAGTATTAAAGAAAAACAAGATATAATCACACAAGATCAAATCAAATTCGTCTTCGAAGAAACTACAATGAACCAGATCGAGCAATACATCGCAGCCCCCTTGTATTTGCTGAATCACGCAGCTATTGATGGGGAAGTCTATCATTCTGACATAGTTTGGGGAAGAAAATTCTTGATTTAACCAGGTTGACCGCATCCGAATTTCCAATACTTCGATGTTGATGGTCTTGAACTTCAACCAACAGGAACAATCTCTCATACCAATTTTTAAACTTCCACGTGGGAAGAGACTAAAACTAAACTCCAAACTCCCATAAGAGGAGAGAAAGAACCCAAAAATTGGGTAGAAAACTCTCAAAAAGAGAGAGAATGGAATATTATTAATAACAAAAACAATAAAAACTAGAAGAAAAAAGAAGAATTAGGGGCTTACCAGCATCGAAAGGATGATGGTAGCCCCAAACTAGAAGAAAAAATTAGGGTTTTTTTTAGAGGAAGAGGAGAGAGGGGAGAGGAGGAGGCTAGGTTTTTTTTTCTCCCTAAACTAAGATTATTATGATATGAAAGTTAGGTTTAATAACAAAATAAAAAAATATATTACATTAATGAAAGCCGTAATATTATATACTACCTTTTTAAATAGATTAATTTATATGATGTATAGTTTTAAGTCAACCCATTTGAAGTCAAGTCAAACTTATTACTATTCAATATAAAGAATCAGGTTTGTTTCAGAATTGGCTAATTTTTGTCGAGGATAGCTAGTTCAAATCATATCGTGTTTTAGATTTACCTCAAACTATAATATTTCAATCCAATATAGGTCTTATATTAGGTCAGTTTTATCAATTCTTTGTAGACTTTTGATACAAATTTTATCATACACCCAGGTGTACCGTGAGCATAATACACCCAATATTATTTTTTTTGCTCATTGCTAACTCGACTCTTGAACACCTAGCTTGACAAAACAGCTAGGAATATAACATAAAAGTATAAAAGTTAATGAAACGTAAACTTGTTCTTGCCACTTGTCGACACAAAAAGCTATATGGTGTACAGTATGTTGGAGTTTATAGTAGAAACTCTATGTTTGCTTCAAAAGAATATGAAGAGTCATTTTTACCTTTTGTCCCACATTGAAAGAATATAAGGGAAGAGTAAGGTTTATAACCATTACTCTTCCTCTACCCTTTGAGTTGAGTAGCAATGAGGCTTTTAATGGGTATGTGGTGATGTGTGGTTGCCACACGCGTGCCACCGCCGCCCGCCCGGACCGGCCCTTGGGCTTTGGGCTTTGGAATAAACTTAACTTAACTATCTTTTTGGGTCAAAAATCTGTCAGCCTTTAATGACCGGTTTTCCCCTAATCTCTCTCTTAATGCCGTTTTTCCCCTAATCTCTCTCCTAATTTACTGCCATTAAAATCCCCATTAAGTGATCGTTTTTCCCACGCTTTCAGTCATATTCTGATCTCGTTTGGTTTTCTACTCCCTATATATACTAGTGTTCTGGGATTCTCTGGAGACACAGAAAAACACATAACATTTCATCTTCGTCTCTCTTTCTTTCTCTCCTCCATTATTCTGGGCAATATTCAAGATCGTTCTCAATCTGCTTTTCTGTCAACACCGGAAACGCAGAAACCGTGTATCCCTGGAGGTTGATTGATGAGAGTCCATGTGTTGTTGCGGGGCAAATTCAACTTTAGGGCAGTGGTCTTCTCACGCCACGGTTATCAAATAAGTTTGTTTTTGTTGTTACCAGTTTACGTTCCTACATTCTAAAGTTGAATTTTTAAGTATCCGTTTTACGGAACTATGGCTGGTGAATTTCCTGATGATGCTGTCCGTATTCTTAATGTTGTCCCTATTACCAATCCCTTTGTCCCTGATATGTCTAAGTTAGATTCGTTTGATGGGAAAAACTATAAGATGTGGTCTGATAAGATGGAATTTTTCTTGGGTCAAATTGGGGTTGATTATTGTTTGTTTGATGTTACTGCTCCTGAGAATTCTATTAGGGATTTTGTGAAAGACAATAAGACTTGTCGTGGGATGATACTGCATTATATGACTTCTGCCCTTTACATGATTTATAGTAAGTCGAAAAATACTAAGGATATTTGAAATGCTTTGAATGCTAAGTATGGTACTGATGATTTTGGGACTAAGAAATATGCTTGTAGTCGTTGGTTGAAGTTTATTATGTCTGATGATAAACCTGTGCTAGATCAAGTTCATGAGTATGAACATTTGTGTGCTGATATTGTGGCTGAGGGTATGGCTATTCCTGATATGTTCCAAGCCAACTGTTTACTTGAGAAATTACCTCCTTCCTGGGAAAATTTTGTTCATTCCTTGAAACATAGGCAGAAAGACTTTACCCTTCAAGAATTAGTTTCCCACATTAAGATTGAGGAGCAGAACCGTATCCGAATCAAAGGGAAATCAGTTGATCATTCTTCCTCTTCTGCTAATCTTGTGGAAAATAAAGCTGCTGCAGGTAAAGGACCAAAAGGTAAGGGTCCAAATCAGTTTCATGGTACAAGGCAGAATTATAACAACTTCAAGGGAAAAAGTCAATTCAATGGAAGTTGCTTCGTTTGTGGTAAGTATGGGCATGCTGTCAAGGATTGCCGTCAAAGAAAGGAAGCTCCAAACAAAGCAAAAGACAACAAAGCTCAAGTCAACCTTGCTGAAGATGACATCATTGCTGCTGTGGTGTCTGAGGTAAATCTGGTAAGCAATGTTTCTAAATGGATCGTGGATACTAGTGCAACCCGTCACATCTGCGCCAACAAGGAGATGTTACAGGACTACAACAAAGTTTCAGAAGGAGAATGCGTTTTCATGGGCAACTCAAGCACTGTGAGTGTTCTAGGCAAAGGAAAGGTTTTCCTGAAATTAACTTTCGGGAAAACCATTGCTTTGCAGAATGTTTTGCATGTCCCCGACATCCGCAGAAACCTCATTTCTGGTTCTCTTTTAAACAAAGTTGGGATAAAGTTAGCTTTTGAATCTGATAAACTTGTATTAACCAGAAATGTTGTTTTTGTGGGTAAAGAATTTTGTAATGTTGGACTTTTTATTTTGGATGTTGTTATTGATAATAAGAACTCTACTGCTTCCGTTTATATTGCTGAGTCTGTTTCTTTATGGCATTCTAGACTAGGTTATGTGAATGTTGCATCTGTTAAAAGGCTAAAACAACTTAGTCTTATTCCTGACTTTAGCAATACATCTTTTGAGAAATGTGAAGTATGTGTAGAAGCTAAGCACCCTAAGAAAGCATTCAACAAAAATATATCCCGTTCCTCTACTTTATTAAAGTTAGTCCATAGTGACTTAGGTGACTTTAAGAATTCCATGAGTAGGGGAGGGAAGAAGTATTATATTACATTTGTTGATGACTTCTCACGTTATACTAAGGTTTATTTATTGAGTTCTAAGGATGACGCTGAAGAGAAATTTCTAATTTATAAAGCCGAAGTTGAGAACCAATTGGACCTTAAGATTAAGAGGGTGAGATTAGATAGGGGTGGAGAATATGATGGACTTTCCCTTAAGAAATTTTGTGAGTCTAATGGAATTATTCATGAGGTTACAGCTCCTTATACCCCAGAACAAAATGAAATAGCTGAGCGAAAAAATAGGACTCTTAAGGATATGATGAATGCAATGCTTATTAGTTCTGGTATGCCTACTAACATGTGGGGTGAGGCTATTCTTTCTACTTGCTATGTTCTTAATCGAGTTCATCATAAGAAGTTAGATAAGACTCCTTATGAATTGTGGAAAGGCTTCAAGTCTAATTTGGGTTACCTCAAAGTGTGGGGGTGTTTGGGTAAAATAGGACTTTCTGACTTTCAAAGGAGTAAGATTGGACCTAAGACTGTAGATGGTATCTTTATTGGTTATGCTTCTAATAGTGCTGCATATAGACTCATTCTTAAGGATGCTTCTGGTTTTGGTCCTATTAGAGAGTCAAGGGATGTTGAATTCTTTGAGCAAGTTTTTCCTATGAAAGTTAGTGTACCATCATGCTTGCCTGCTGCATCTTCTTCTACTTTGCATCATGACATTGCATCATCTAGTGAGACTTTAGAACCTAGAGGGAGTAAGAGAGCTAGAATTGAGTCTAGTTTCGGACCTGATTTTATTACTACCTTTCTAGCTGAGAAAGAGTGTTTAGATGAGCAAGATATTAATGTATTTGTATTAGAAGAGAACCCGAGAACCTATGATGAGGCCATGAGATCTGTAGACTCAAGTTTTTGGTTAGAGGCTATTAACAGTGAAATAGAGTCTATTATGAGTAATAATACTTGGATTTTGTCAGACCTTCCTAGAGGTTGTAAGGCCCTAAGTAGTAGATGGATCTTTACAAAGAAATGCAAGCCTGATGGGTCTTTAGACAAGTATAAGGCAAGACTTGTAGTTGGAGAGCATCACCAAAAATATGGTATAGACTTCTTTGATGCCTATTCTATTGTGACTAAGGTAGCCACCATTACAGCATTAATTGCACTTGCATCTATTCATGATTTGATTGTGCATCAAATGGATGTGAAAACTGCATTTTTGAATGGTGAGTTAAATGAGGAGATCTTTATGAAGCAACCTGAAGGATGTGAGGTTTCTGGTCAAGAGGACAAGGTATGCAAGCTTATTAGATCTTTGTATGGTTTAAAACAAGCACCAAAACAATGGTATGATAAATTTCATCAAACTATTACTTCAAATGGTTTTTTGGTAAATGATTCTAATGCTTGTGTTTATTCCAAATTTGATGAGCTTGGTTGCGTTTTCATATGTCTATATGTGGATGATATGTTAATCTTTGGGACCAATATAGACGTAGTAAATGCAACTAAGAGTTTCCTAAATTCTTGTTTTGAGATGAAGGATTTAGGAGAGGCTGATGTTATTCTTGGAATAAAGATTACTAGAACGTCATATGGGATATCTTTAAATCAATCTCATTATGTTGAGAAAATATTAAAGAAGTTTGATCAATTTAATTGCATTCCTGTGAAAACCCCATATGATTATAGTATTCATTTGAAAAAGAATAAGGGTGATAGTATATCCCAAAAACAATATGCAAAAATAATTGGTAGTGTAATGTTCTTGATGAATTATACTAGACCTGATATAGCTTATGTTGTTAGTAGATTGAGCAGGTATACTCACAATCCAAATCGAGAGCATTGGGTTGCCTTGATTAGATTGTTGAAGTATCTAAAAGGCACTATCAATTGGGGTCTGCATTAGCAAAGGACACCTTGTGTCCTTGAAGGATTTTGTGATGCCAATTAGGTGTCGGATAATGATGAAATTCAATCTACTAGTGGTTATGTTTTTACTCTTGATGGTGGAGCTATACCATGGAAATCATCAAAGCAAACATGTATTGCCAAATTTACAATGGAATCTGAGTTTATTGCTTTAGAATTGGCAGGTCAAGAAGCTGAATGGATAAGGAGTTTGTTTGCTGATATTCCATTGTGGGGGAAGTCAGCTCTATCAGTTTCTATGCGGTGTGACTCGCAAGCAAAGAATTGGGGTAGCGAATAATCAAGCCTATAATGGAAAGATAAGACATATTCGCTTAAGGCATGCCATAGTTAGAAATTTAGTTAAAAATAATGTGTTGTCACTCGAATATGTAAAGTCATAGAAGAATATTGCTGATCCTCTCACCAAAGGCCTTTGTAGAAAAATGGTGCTGGAGTCAGCATAAGGAATGGGTTTAAAGCCTATTGTGGAGTGAATTGTGATGGATATCCTTCTTAGGAATTCCTAAGTTCAAAGGGTCAAACGAAATCACAAAAGAACTCAAGTTGTTGATACTACTACCATTCTTATTAATAAAAGTGAAGTAGTATTTTGTTTCATTATACTGTTATATGTGGAAGGTTGAGCTTATAGCTCTTAATAAGTTCATAGCCTTACTTAAGGTGGTTTGTGATAGTACAAACTTGATTAACTTACCTATGTGAATGTGGGGGTTACGCCCAATCCCCTATGAGAGTCAAAAGGCTTAGGCTCTTTAGAGCATTCATGAGAATCCAGGTTAATTGTGGGGCACCGATATTACAATTGCGAGAACGTTTCTTGATTTGAAAAAGGTTGAGTGCGCATCTATGGTTTGCTAACCTCGTGAAAGGTACAAAGAGAGATCTACCTATTACGACAGTAAGACATATTTGTATGCACTGAGTGTCAATTCAAGTCCATAAGACATTGATACTTCAAAATCTAGTATCTATTACCTAGATCATCTTTTTCAGCCCCATTTCTTTCTGTTTTCTTCTTTTGAATCATGTGGGGGATTGTTGGAGTTTATAGAAGAAACTCTAGGTTTGTTTCAAAAGAATATGAAGAGTCATTTTTACCTTTTGTCCCACATTGAAAGAATATAAGGGAAGAGTAAGGTTTATAACCATTACTCTTCCCCTACCATTTGAGTTGAGTAGCAATGACGCTTTGAGTGGGTATGTGGTGATGTGTGGTTGCCACACGCGCGCCGCCGCCATCCGACCGGACCGGGCCAGGGCCTTGGGCTTTGGGGAATAAACTTAACTTAACTATCTTTTTGGATCAAAAATCTGTCAGCATTTAATGACCGTTTTTCCCCTAATCTCTCTCTTAATGCCGTTTTTCCCCTAATCTCTCTCCTGATACTGCCATTAAAATCCCCATTAAGTGACCGTTTTTCCCACGATTTCAGCCATATTCTAATCTCGTTTGGTTTTCTACTCCCTATATATACTAGTGTTCTGGGATTCTCTGGAGACACTGAAAAACACATAACATTTCATCTTCGTCTCTCTTTCTTTCTCTCCTCCATTATTCTGGGCAATATTCAAGATCGTTCTCAATCTACTTTTCTGTCAACACCGGAAACGCAGAAACCGTGTATCCTTGGAGGTTGATTGCTGAGAGTTCGTGTGTTGTTGCGGGGCAAATTCAACTTTAGGGCAGTGATCTTCTCACGCCACGGTTATCAGATAAGTTTGTTTTTGTTGTTACCAGTTTACGTTCCTACATTCTAAAGTTGAATTTTAAAGTATCTGTTTTACGGAACTATGGCTGGTGAATTTCCTGATGAAGCTGTGCGTATTCTTAATGTTGTCCCTATTACCAATCCCTTTGTCCCTGATATGTCTAAGTTAGATCTGTTTGATGGGAAAAATTATAAGATGTGGTCTGATAAGATGGAATTTTTCTTGGGTCAAATTGGGGTTGATTATTGTTTGTTTGCTGTTGCTGCTCTGTTAGGGATTTTGTGAAAGACAATAAGACTTGTCGTGGGATGTTACTGCATTATATGACTTTTGCCATTTACATGATTTATAGTAAGTCGAAAAATGCTAAGGGTATTTGGGATGCTTTGAATACTAAGTATGGTACTGATGATTTAGGGACTAAGAAATATGCTTGTAGTCGTTGGTTGAAGTTTACTATGTCTGATGATAAACCTGTGCTAGATCAAGTTCATGAGTATG
The DNA here is from genome assembly GCA_947648045.1 of Beta corolliflora. Lineage (NCBI taxonomy): Eukaryota > Viridiplantae > Streptophyta > Magnoliopsida > Caryophyllales > Amaranthaceae > Beta > Beta corolliflora. The sequence goes on from CANSZD010000328.1 coordinate 139,186, forward strand.
AACATTTGTGTGCTGATATTGTGGCTGAGGGTATGACTATTCCTGATATATTCCAAGCCAACTGTTTACTTGAGAAATTACCTCCTTCCTGGGAAAATTTTGTTCATTCCTTGAAACATAGGCAGAAAGACTTTACCCTTCAAGAATTAGTTTCCCACATTAAGATTGAGGAGCAGAACCGTATCCAAATCAAAGGGAAATCAGTTGATCATTCTTCCTCTTCTGCTAATCTTGTGGAAAATAAAGCTGTTGCAGGTAAAGGACCAAAAGGTAAGGATCCAAATCAGTTTCATGGTACAAGGCAGAATTATAACAACTTCAAGGGAAAAAGTCAATTCAAAGGAAGTTACTTCGTTTGTGGTAAGTATGGGCATGCTGCCAAGGATTACCGTCAAATAAAGGAAGCTCCAAACAAAGCAAAAGACAACAAAGCTCAAGCCAACCTTGCTGAAGATGACATCATTGCTGTTGTGGTGTCTGAGGTAAATCTGATAAGCAATGTTTCTGAATGGATCGTGGATACTGGTGCAACCCGTCACATCTGCGCCAACAAGGAGATGTTCTAGGACTACAACAAAGTTTCAGAAGAAGAATGTGTTTTCATGGGCAACTCAAGCACTGTGAGTGTTCTGTGCGTATATAAGTTTTTTTTTTTTACTAGTTTACGTTCCTACACAGTGTACTAGGACAAGATTGAGCCAACAGTGACCAATTGCGTCTTGGTTCAAGTCTCATTTCGAATTCATGGGGTTTGGTTTAGATCAACTTTGCCAAGTCTATGTATAACTAATCAAATATGATCATCCTTCTAAACGACTAACCCTAAGGCCTAATGCATGCAATATTCAAAAAACTTGATTGAATAATTTACAATATCACGCCAAACCTGCTAATATAATCAACAAACAAACGGCTAACCTCTAATCACCAAAAACACACATAAGTTAGTGATTAATTACTCATCAAACTTACACTTGGTTACATAAAACCAAGAAAAAAGGGGATAAAAAAAGTGCTCTAATATGGCAGATCCAGCACCATAAATTGTGGGCAAAGGAATTCTCCCCTTTCTTTTAGTAAAGTCTTGGTGTTAAACAAACCTATATTCTCCTTTTGTTGCAGTCACAAACTCACAACACAACATAAGAATAAAAAAAAATAACAATAAAATCCCAACATTTTCTCTCTCTTCCCTCTCTTTCCAAAGCCAGCTAACCGTCCCGACTAGAAAAAGCCAAAAGAAGAGCACTAGCACATGGGAACCAACTTCGACCTTCATATTAACATGACACCTGTATTTCTTTTTTTACCCAAATAAAAAAAATATTCACATTATCTTTTTATAATTCTATCTAACCACTTCCACCGATAAAAATATCCCCAATTTTAAATTTTTATAATTAAATCTCCTTCTAGTACGGCATTTTAGCAACCCAACAAATTTGCACGAACAATCCCAACTGTAAAATTTTGGAGTTTCACAAAATTGCAAACTCATCTCTACTAATGTGAGCTGTCTCTTTTCTGTCTTGTTATTCTTCAACATCTATCTTAGTCAAGTAAGTTACAAGTACTTACTAAAACTATACACCGTGTTTTTTTTAATCTTAATTTGGAAACTAATTAAGCAATAGAAGAGTGTACAAGAAGATTTAATAACAGTGATAATCAATTATTGCACCAAAATAAATAATAATGATAATTAACAATGATAATAACAAGGAGTGATAAAAATAATAATAATAATAATAATAAGAACAAATCAAATCTCGGCCGTAAAATCAAGTCTCAAAACACCACCAAACCACCACAATCACCACCGTCCATCCATCAACCGACCATCAATTTTAAACAAAAATAAAATAAAAATAAACAAATATACGCAAATCAAATAAACTAAAAAAAAACCTAAAAAATGTGGAGAGAGAAAGAGAGGAGAGAGAAAGAGAGAATCTCCAGATCTCTAGATCTAGAACATCAATACGGAAGCCAAAACAACAGCAGCAGCAGATCCACCAACAATAGCGAATCTGTTCAATGAAACGGCGCCGTTTGCAGAGTCACTTGATGGACTCAAAGCTGGACCGGCGGCGGATCCTCCTGGACCGGCGGCGACTCCTCCTGGACCGGCAGCGACTCCTCCTGGACCGGCGGCGACTGGAGAGTCAGCGGTAGGTGGAGAAGGAGGTGATGCGGTGGAAACAGGAGATCCCACGGGAGAAGGAGTGGACATTGTTGGAGGAGTGGCGGACGTAGTTGGTGGAGTAGCCATTGGTGGAGAAGCGGTGATCATTGGTGGTGGTGCCATGGTCATTGGTGGTGGTGCCATGGTCATTGGTGGTGGAGTTGTGACTACTGTTGGTGGAGTCATTGGTGCGTTGGCTGGTGCTCCCACTGGAGATTGAGCCACGGATGAGACTACCAGGAGAGCGAAGATTGAAGCTATGAGTGCTCCTGCCATTGTTGTTTTGCTGAATTGAAGAGAGAGAGAGAGTACTTTTTTTTGTTGGTGTTGGAGAGAGAAAAGGAGGAATATCAGAATTGCAGCAACCGAGAAAGTTGAGGGGGTGATGAAGAGAGGAAGTGAGGGGGAAGGGTGTTTTTATAGAGAGAGAGACAGAGGGAGAAGGGTTTTACAAGGAATTTTAGAGTTATTAGTACTTTATTAGGAGTTTTATTTATTTTCAAAAAGAAAAACTTGAATGTACATAGTACAAAATAGTTTAGGAATTGTTCTGTTCACCTTATCTTCCGTATTTATCTGAAAAGATAAGTTTAGTTTAGTCTAATAAGTTTAGTTCAGAAAAAATAAGGTATGAAACTCTCATAAAATAAGTTCAATTAACGTCTAATAAGGATTAATAAGTTCAGATAAAGAAAAATAAGTTGAATTGAACAAGGTCTTAAGCCATAATTAGCTTTTATTTGATATAGACAATTTTTGTATGATATGATCTCCTTATGTATAGTCAGTTTTGAGTTATATAGTTAATTTAGTATGCAACTAGTCTTATATGCACGCTATGCGTGCGTAGAACGTAACGGATGTTTTTTTTTAAAATAAGAGGACTGTAGTTTTTATATTTTATTTTGTAATAGGAGTATATTGGTAAAAAAAGATGGACAACAAAGTCCTCAACAGTTTCCATATATAATACGAAGATACATTTTTTTAAATAATTGTAATTATAAGTATGCTAATAATATGTTGACAACTCATCCCATGTTACCTGTCTAGGCCCACACCCAATCCTAGCCGTTTTAGTTTCGGAAAACAAAAGGGAAATTTGAATTTTTTTGGTGAAAGTAAATCTTAACCATCCATGTATGAGATCTTTTTGTTACTTAGTATAGGCGTGTTAATCAGACGGTTAGAGGTTGAGGATGCAGGGGTGACTGTTGTGGACGTTAGTTTGACGAGGATAAAATTTATTTTGAGCCGTGGAGATTTAAAAAAGAAAAACATTATATTCCAATGTTCGTACTATAGTATAATAAAACAATTAAAGTAAGTGGACCGTTATGATTAGCACGTTGCTGGGAAAGTTGTTTATTAGGCGGTGGTTTGCTGTTGTTTGATAATTAGGGAACTACTAATTAATTAAGCTTACTAATTAGTACTAATTAATTAAGCTTACTTTCTTTTTCTCAATTCAACGGTAAGTCGGAATATTTTACAGATCATAGCGAGTTATTATTATAAATTTATTTAAACAAAAATTATGAGTGTAATTATTGGTTTGATTAATGAGTGATAAAGTTGTTCTTTTTTGTTATGTAGGTTGTCTTCTAAGAAACTTTTGGATTATTTGAATGTTTGTTATTGTGCCTCTATGGCAATAGGTGGCTTACACTAAGACGAATTTTAGCAATTTAAGCTTTTCCGTACGTATAGCTTAATTTGCAAGGCTAAAAATTGTACTACTGTATAGTATTTTCAATGTCGATTGCAAATTTACAATTGTTTAATGTTTACTAATTTAATTACTTAATAACTAAGTAAGAAAATTGATAAGGAAATATGGTACTCAAACATCTTTCTTCTACATAATACAACAATTACTCAAATTTTTTTTTGTATATAGAACCACAAAGCGCATCGATCTGGCAAGATTTTATTCCACATTTTTGGGTGCCACCTCTCAAGACTTTAACCAACTTTAGTTGACATTCCTAACAATTACTCCATATAACTATATAAGTATTAGGAATATTAGGTATGATAAAGATATGATAATATCTTTAGGATACTCTTATTACTTCCTCTCATAAACTTAACAATAAGTGTTTAGCTAAATAGCTTTTTTGTAAAGATTGATTTTAGATTGCAGCAGGTATTAACATGTTCTTTTCGGCATAAAACAATTGAACTGAATTAAATTATAACTAATTTATAGTAATGATAAGAATTTAAGAACTGAACTGAACTAAACCGAACCGCACCGGAATTGACCGCAATTGAACTAACCGAACCGCAACCGAACCGAACGGGCGAGCGGGCGAAAATAGCCGGAGAAATACGCCCTAAGTAGTTTAGCAGGGTAGTTTCCTATTCTATATTATAAATCTACGTTGTAACTTTTCATAGGCCTTAACAACTAACTCTATGTTTTAAACCTAGCAAAAGCTCTTTGTACTTTAGGACTATAAAATCACCATTACAAATATCACCATAAGTTTCCAAACATGATATTCTAACAGCAAGATTTATGATGATCCTAGAGTACATTAGAAATGGCTTTACTTGAGTTGAGCTTTGAGGGACACGGCCGAGTCACATTGCCACATATTCATATACTATTCTTGCATATGATGACATAAATTTTTTCATGTGATGCGTAGAAATATTTTGTATGTCATTTTTTTGTTTGCTTGGAAGAATAAATATAAGATTTTTTCCCCTATAACTTTTAGATGCGTGTGGATTCTTTCTGGGTGGTATACTAGTATTAGGATAATTGTTAGGACGCTTTAATCATACGTGTTTATCTCTTTCAAAAAATTATGAAGTAGTATGTGTTATGACTTATGATTGGCTAGTCTTTATAAAAAGGGTTTCTAGGAAGAAATACAATGTGGTTTATATGTGAACAAACTGAGGTTGAGGGTTCACCATATAATTGTGGTTGTGAGGTCATTTTGTGAGGCATTACTTCGTCATACAATCTTTTGTAATGCAAAGCTTTGAAAAACACGGTAAAGAACTATACAAGTTTTACGACTTGTCTATGTTAGTGTTAGAAATGCCTACGCAACCCAACCATATAAAACAATGACGCACTAATTAAAGACTTTAATTTACAACTTCTTCTATCAAAAAAAATTTACAAGTTCATCATAAAGGCACAAGAGCTAGCATACATATATATGTTGATGTACGGTTCATTGTTCATTATTGACATCAAGCTAATAGAGGAAAACCTATGATAGATGGCCTTAAAGTTGGCAATTTAGATAAATAGATTATATTTGTGTTAGGTCTCGCATCAATATTGGATTATTCGAAAAGATTATCAATAAACCATATAAATGTTGGATATTATGACATATTCTCCAAATGGGTCCGATTTGGTTGCTCAATTAAGTCGTGTCAGTTTCATATTCCTTTCAAGAACTTCATGCGTGTTTTGGATCAGTTTCGGTCTTTATCGCGTTGTATGAGAGGTTGTTAAGTTTAAGATTGACCATCGATATCCATATATGACACTTAGGTCCGTTTGATTCAACTTATTTTGTCTTATCTTATCTTATCTTATCTTATCTGAACTTATCTTATCTTATCTGATTTTATATTATCTTATTTGATCTTATCTTATCTTATCTTATTTTATTTTTTTCTAGAAATGAGTGAAGATAAGTTGAACAGAACATCTTATCTGATATGATCTTATCTTATCTTATCTTATAAGATCTTAAATAAGTTAAAATAAGTTGAACAGAACAGGGCATAAGCTAATAGCTATTATAGAGTAACTATCAAGCTTACTAGACAAGTTAATATATGAAATTACAATAATGTTTTAAAAAAATTCAGCTACAGCAGCAAACGGATAAGAAATGGAGCGAATATATATTATATATATGAAACTTTGGAATTGTAATCTTTTTAAATCACTATTAATTTTATAAGCATTTCATAAGAATCCAAGATGCCGAGCTTAAATGTAATCATTTACAAACAGATAGAGATAAACTGGCATAGATACAAGTTGAAATAATATAAACCCTAACAGATCAGAAGAGGATTACTCGGTAAAATTAAGGATGGACCACCAAAGACGACTAATAATCTAATATATATAGGTCATGTTATTTAGTGATTTACAATAAAGTTAAAATATAAAAGGGGTGACAGATAAGCCAATGTAGGGCGACGGTTAAGCCATGTAACGCGCATCAGAACTCAGAAGTGAAATGTTTATCGATAGTTCGAAAGAGTGACAAATGAAGCGATGCATGTGATTTTGTGTTGTGTTTTTCTGCTCCTTCCTCTGCTGTCTCCTCTTCAAGTTGGAATATTTGTTGTATTATAAGCAAAGCGTGGAGAGAGTAAAGACTTGGATATCCCGCATAAGACGTTGTCAACTGCCAAGAATGCACATTGATGTATACACTTTGCCTATATTATGCTTCTTCCATTTACACCAAAAAAATATATGCTTCTTTTGGTTAAAATGGCTTGCTAACTAACTAATCAAATATTGTGCACTGACAAGCGCGCATCGTGTGAGTTGTGACGAACAATTTTTCCTCCACACCACACACAAGCGCGCTATGTTTGTACGAGACTGGAGTAAGTGTTTAGGATGCTCTCTAGTGCAGCATCTATAAGTTCTTATAATATAATGAGTTTTTGGAGATGTGCCAAATAATTAGATCATAAATATGTATAAAACCAAATTAGTTTGATTCAATATATGAAAGTGTATTCTACAACGTAGAACAATGGACATGAAGACTATCTTAAATTATGTTGAGCATACTCATATAATTATATGTTAATAAGCTAATAAGATCAATTATATATAGTAATATTAGCTAGCTAGAATCTAATATGAGCATGCTAGATGTTGATGTTTGGAGCAACGGAGTGTATATCACTAATTATGTTGATATACTTTTAGCTGTTTTATGTCACTTGTGTTATATTTAGAAGATACTCTTGTTGTACAAGATCAATAATAATGTACTAGAGTGAACTCTTCTAATGAGCAAGAGTTTAAAAAAAATATTTCCATAATCAGTAGGTTTTGATATTGGGCCCACGAGTTCACCTACAAGTCCACCATTAGTATGAAATTGTCCGCTTTAGGCCTAACTCGCACATATTTGTTTTAGATTCCTTCCCAAAAGGCACCACCGTTAGCTGAGTTCACCTACAGGTCCATCATTAGTATGATATTGTCCGCTATGCGACTAGCCCGTACAAATTTGTTTTTGGGCTCCTTCCCAAAAAGTCTCACACTAATGAGTATGAACTCTTATAAACTAGACAACTCTTTTTTATCTCTCCGATGTGGGATGTACACCCAACATTTGACACTTAGAAAAAAATAAGTTCAAGACCTTAAACATTTTTGCACTAACATCCAATTAAATAATAAAGCAAGTCCAAGCTATTTGCGTGCAATCAAGTATTTTTTTTTTCTAAATAGATAAGTTGAAATCCTTTACAAGTAGCGGGGAAAATTGGGGATCCCTTTTGCAAGGAGTGAGACTCCATTCTAAGACCTCTAACATCAGAGTTGTTGTCAACACTACTAGGCTATCACACCTAATGTACTACTCGTGCAATCAAGTATATGTTCTAGACACAATTGTTACTACCATTTTTAGATGCCCAATAACATTTATTATGGTACATTGTATTAGATCTCAAAAGGTTTAATTTAGTCCTAACATGAAAGCCCAACAAGAGCATGAAGCCCAGTGGACAAAGTCAACATAAGTCAAAGTCAATAGGAGGAGATTGCCAAGTCCATCAGGAGATGAAAGGCAAGAATGATAAACGTACAAGTAGTTAAAGAGCAATCATTAGACGAATCCACATAAGGAAGAACGTGCAAGGCTGCAGTTATTCAGCGCCAGAAGACGGTTGAAGGTTTGAATCAAAGATGATTCAAATGTTTTCCCTCCAAGTAAGCACGGAAGTTATGCATCATGCTTCTCTATAAATAGAAGAGCGATCATCAAGCAAATAACAACAACACACAAAACAACTTGCAAATTACTCTTTTCTAAGCGTAGCCTAGCTCTAGCCTAGCCAACCCCCTTCTGGGGTTATAGTTTAGTCCTTAGACGTAGAACATGTTCTGGCGATGAGTCCTGTAATTCTCCGATTGATGCAAGGAACCATGGAGAACATGAAACTTTGGTTTCATTCGGCTCCTTTATGGAAAATGGAAGAATTCCCAGATCCTAATCTAAGGTGGGAACGAAATTATAAAAGACAATTTCATCCATAACATCTATGTCAGCTTTTTGCATGAATGCATTCAATTCAAAACAACTTACTTTCTAGATGATCCCTCTAGTAGAGGTGATTCTAACAATCTTTCTAGTTACTTCGTTCTCTATTTCTATTTGAGAGAATCATAAGGAAAAGTATTTTGTTTCCACCGAGCTAAAATAAACAAAAAATATGTTGATTGAAGCCTCTAGTAAACTAAAGTCATCATTTAATAGCTGTTTTTTTTTGCTTCTCTCTATCAAAAAAATAGAAGATTTAGTTACGATTAGAAACCTTTTTTTTCTATCTTCATCCATGGATCTCTTACTTATACTCATTCAATTGGAAGTAACTAATGGGTGTGCATTGACTTGTTTGCAAAGTTAACTAACTGTTTTTGCACCAACAAGTTTTTTGGCGACCACAGTGGGAGACGAAGATTCATAAACACATTGTGAACTTTCTTCTTCGTACTTTCGAAAAACCAACTGTAATATAAAAACGGTTGCCTTTAAGAAAATGCCAGATACACGTTCTAAAAAGAATAAGGAAGTTGCTCAGGAGGGAACAGGTTTCCAAAACATGGAAATAATTTATTCAACTCCTCCGGAAAATAGGGCGCAGGGTAACAATGGTGAATCAGTTCACCATACTCATGAAGAGTCAAATGGAGAGACCCCACAAAGGGAAAGCTCATCGCCAAGTAATACTGGTCGTGGACTTGTACAACAAATGTATGGAAAGTTTACAGAAATAGTAAAGAATTTACTGTTAGAAGCCAGAGAAAGTCAGAGACAACAATTTGACTCCAACTATAGGACTCTAGCCCACGAATCTGCCAGGGTCTTCACAGATATCCTCCAAAGGATAAGTGAGGAGAATAGAGAGATCAACTCTAGGCAGATCGACAGAATACTTGTAGATATCAATGATACTACGAGTGCAACTTTCACGGCAATGTCGACATCTCTTGCCACTGAAGTAGTTACTCGTCTAGAACCACTAGTCGAAAAACACTATCAGTTAAATGAGAAACTAGTTAAGGCCTTAGAAGAGGTCCCATTGAATAGAGCAAGAGGAAATTCTGGTATAGAGCCAGACGTTCCTCCACTAGGTTACCCTCCGAGGGTACATTTCTCCCACCCTGAAAATAGAGATATACTTATTTCAGGCGATCCACAAACTTCCTCTCATGCAGACCAAACAAGGGCCATACCCTTGAGTCATGGAGAGGGTAATCATGGAAACGTTAGGAGAAGTGGTGAAATGGCAGCGGGCGTGGAGCCAGGCTGGCACCAGACGTCAGAACATCACCAACCTTCGTTTTCCATGGGTGGTGGACAAATTGGTGACAACACACATCAATTTGGACCATCACAGGGAGGACAAAGGCAAGATGCTTTTGTTACAAATAACAACAGTATACCGTATGCGTATGCACCTTTTAACCAGCCAAATGTGGCTGGAAGTCCTTCTTTACCCTATGGTTACACGCCTCAGAACTAACCAAATATGGCTGCTACGTCACATTATGGGAATATCTCGGGGTATAATCAACCCCAAGCTCCATTTGCCCAAGCAACTGGCGCTCGTCAAGAGAGGATGCCCACAAATGGACAAACATTCCCACCGCAAATGGCGCAAGGTGCAACCAATCCTGCTTTTATGCAACATCAGGAGATCCCTATGGGAGGTTATCAAAATCAGCCTTTCAATCCTAACCCTAATCCTGTATATGATCACACGGGAAACATGGAAAATGGGAACATGGGATATCCAGGAATACAAATGCATCAGGATCAATTGGCAGCACAAGTTGAGGCGCTAGTCAAAAGACTAGTAGGGGATACTTCTAGGAAAAATCAGAGGCAAATTGGTCAAAAACCTTACCCTGAATGGATTGATAAAGTCAATCCATTTCCTAGAATGTTTAAGATACCTGACTTTACCTTGTTCTCAGGCAATTATAGAGTTTCTGCCGGAGAGCATTTAATTAGGTTCAATTGTCAATACAGGGACGCACCTGACAATGATTTCTTAAAACTTAGAATGTTCTCCATGTCTCTTATTGAGACTGCTTTTTGGTGGTATACTAATTTACCACCAAATTCCATTCACTCATGGCAAGACATGCATGTGCAATTTACAAATCATTTTGCACGCACTGAGCTCGGGGTGACTTTAAGTGATCTGGCTAGAATCCAACAAAAGTTAGGTGAGTCTATAGAAGACTACCTATCTAGATTCAAAAATGGCCAAAATAAGGTGTCATGTTAACATCCCTGAAAGAGAATTTGTACAAATGGCACAAGAGGGAATGTTAATTCAGTTTCGAAAAAGGTTTGATGGTCATGCTTTTGGCGATTTTGTTGAATTAGCAGAATTGGCTGTGAGATAGGAAAGGAACCTACAGGCTGAAAGCGCAGCAAGACACCATAATTTCTTTGCTCCGAATGATGAGCACTTCCACTTTGAAACTGCAAAGGAAGTGGACGTGGCAGAAATCATTCAAGGAGTACCTTATAAGTGTGCTCCTCTAGAGAAGAAAGAATTTCTGGCGCCAAAAGATATGAAATCTGAACAAAAGAGGAAATATACTTTTGATGCAAAGAAATCTAATGCCATTTTCGACTGGTTATTATCTAACAAAAAGATAAAACTGATAGGAAGACATAAAGTAAGAACTGCTGAGGAAGTTAAGGGTAAAAAATACTGTAAATGGCATGATGCAGTAACTCATGACACTTCTGAATGCATTGTTTTTAGAAATAAAATCCAGGATGAAATTGATAAGAAAAATATCATATTTCCTGATGAAGAAGATGTTAATATAGTTGGGATGGATGAACCATTTGAACTATTCTGTGGAATGGTAGAGACTAATCATGTTTTTACTGTTACTTTGCAGGCATCTTAAGCTACCGAAATAGGTAACCAACTCTTCAACAGATTACTTGATGAAGGAATCTTGGTTATGCCAAAGATAACCAATGAAGAGGGATTGGAGGATATGTGCAGATGGCATATGAATGGATCGCATACCACAGATCAATGCTAAGTTTTCAGAGGGTTCCTAACTAGGCAATTAAGTCTCAAAAGACTGATTGTCTCATAAGTGGAACATCATGCCATGGGGTTAGAAGCCTATAAGGCCAATTTAGCCAAAGCTAAGATGCCTGTTAATGCCGACCTAGCTCCAATGTTGCTTGAGGAAAGAGCTAAAACCTACAAAGAGGCTGCTCAGAAATTCCCATTGCAGACTAGGGCAATAGAAGGATTGAAGGCCCTAAGAAATGGTATGTGCTCACCATGTGCAGATAGGCTAACCTTCGAAATGGTTCGAACTCAGATCATCCCAAATGATCCTACCTATGTGCCTGCATACCAGCGTCCATTCCAGAAAAGGTCCAGAAGTCAAGGACCTAGGAAACAGGACATCCCCAGTTCATGCCCTCTCTTAAAAGGGAAGGAAAGGGAGTCAAGTCAAACTCGTGTGCCTAAAATTCTTAAAAGAAGGATGAATTCCCATGGGGACCAAGTGAAGCCAAAGATCAAGTCAGCAGCTAAGCCATGGCCATTATCGGACGTCCAAAACTTTCCTAAAAGTAGGACAATAAAGATGAAGGAGTTGAGTATGAAGGCTGCTGCAGCAAGGGCGCAAATCAGCACTCAAAATGTGCAAGAATCCCTTATAGCAAATATTAGAATTGACGAGAAGGCATTGCAAGCTTGAAAACCCTAAGTTGTTACCTTTGGAAAATGAACAACATAATTCACCACCTATAAAGAATGGTGACCAGCAGCCTCAGGGAAGTGACTCTCTTATGAAAGAGAATCCGGGAAATGACTTTATTGAGGACTATGATTCAGAGTTTGGATCTGAGGATTTGGACTTATTGGTTTATGATAGTGACTTGATTCTGGATGGAGATCCACTGATGGGCGAACCTCAAACAGAAATGGGAGAGGAGTAAGACACGCAGTGCAATGTGGTCATGCTACCAATAGAGTTCAAGAAATCAGAAGACCAACCAGAATTCCAGACCAATACTACATCATGGGTTGATGAAGTTGATAAGGAAGAAAGGGCAGGTAATTTTAAAATTACTTCTTCTCGAAGCTTGTCATCTTATTTGAATGCACCTCATAAGAAAGTGCCTAACAAAACAAATCTAAAAGCTAACCTAGAGAAGTTAATCATAGATAAAATCTTTAGGTCAGTTGATGTCAATAATAAGCACACTAAAGCCTTATTCCTAAATGTTGATTTTGAGGGAGTCCGATTAGGCAAAGTATTGGTAGACACAGGAGCTACTGTTAATATTATGCCACTCTCTGTAGTTAGAAAACTAGGGAAAACGAGAAAAGATTTGCATAACATACAAATCAACATAACTGGTTTTTCTGGTTTTTCTGAAAAAGTGGAAGGAATGGCTATCTTTAATATAAGAGTAGGAACTAAAACTACTTATACCGGTTTCTTCATAGTCGAAAATGGTACTCACTATAATGCCATACTAGGAAGAGATTGGCTACATCATAATTATGCTATTCCATCATCACTCCATCAAATTTTATTTTTGTGGAATGGTGATACTTATGAGATGGTTCAAGCAGATGAGGAAGTTTGTCTAATTACATCTCCTGATTCTGTCTTTGTTAGGGACTCTCAAAAGTCAGTTCCTACCATCAAAATTGAGGTTGCTCTACAACTTGAGTCACAAACTCACCAAGAAGCAGAAAACTCAGGTGCAATTCTCATTGAAGAAGTTAATGACGCCCTAGAAGTTGAAGACATTCAATCAAAATGTGAATATATTCAACAGGCGCCAGACTATGATCAACCCTTAGCTCTCATTAGTTTGTAGAGCTTAGGATGTATTTTCCTTATTAAAGTTTATTATGTTTATAAACCAGGAAGAATGCTATAATGGGCTTACCCCTATTGTTGATCAAGTAATGAAAGATTTAGTTTTAAGAAAATACCAAGAGGATTTTCTTATAAATTCTAATGCATGTTGCCCTACTTTACACGAAACTGAATCCTTAGAAGAGGAGGATGAGAAAGTATGGGCTAAAAGTGAGGATATTAAACAAGAGGTTCATGATCCACTAGAGGAAATAAATTTAGGGGACAATGAAAATTCACGAGTTACTTACATAAGTAAGCTCCTCACTAACCAAGAGAAGCAGGATATCATAAAAATTCTAAAAGAATTTAAGAACTGTTTTGCTTGGGAACATCACGAAATGCCTGGAACTGATAGGAAAATAATAGAGCATAAATTACCTATCAAAGAAGGATTCAAGCCTGTGGCCCAAAGTCCTAGAAGGCTGGCGCCTGAACTAACAGAGCCTATACAAGAGAAAATAAACAAACTCCTCAAGGCAGAGTTCATAAGGCCTTGGCAATATGCTGACTGGATCTCCAATATAGTTCCAGTAGTTAAGAAAAATGGCAAGATACGAGTTTGCATTGATTTTAGGGATTTAAACAAAGCAACCCCCAAAGATCAATACCCTATGCCAGTGGCTAATCTCCTAATAGATGCAGCATCATGATATGAATACATATCTTCTATGGATGGGTATGCAGGGTACCACCAGTTAAGGATCGAACATGAAGACTGTAATAAAACGGCCTTCAGATGTCCAAAATCATTAGGCTTGTTTGAATATGTAGCCATGCCATTTGGATTGAAAAATGCTAGAGCCACGTACCAACGAGCAATGGATGCTATCTTTAAGGACATGATTGGTAAAATCATGGAGGTTTATGTGGATGACATCCTGGTAAAATCAAATGATTTCTTAAAACATAAAGAACATTTGATTAAGTCATTCACTAGAATGAGAGAGTATCACCTAAAAATGAATCCACTCAAATGTGCATTCAGAGTTAAAGCTAGTAACTTTTTGGGATTCATCATTCATAAAAATGGAATGAAAATTGACCAAAACAAGGCAAAAGCAGTGTTGGCTGCTAAGCCACCCTCTAATAAGAAGGATCTGCAAAGATTCCTTGGGCAGGTTAATTATGTTAGAAGGTTCATGGCCAACTTAGCAGGAAAAACTAAAAAGTTTTCACCTTTGCTAAGATTAAAACATGAATCAGAGTTTAAATGGAATGAGGAGCATCAAATGGCTTTTGATCAAATCAAACAAGATTTGGCAAGTCCTCCCGTATTGATACCTCCAAGACAGAATGGGAAGCCATTAAGGATATACCTGTCTACTTGTGAAGATTCCATTGGTAGTCTCCTTACTCAAGAAAATGAGAAGGGACATGTGCAGGCTATATTCTATTTAAGTAGGATTCTGCATGACACTGAGAAAAGGTATACTATGGCGGAAAAATGGTATTTGTGCTTGTATGATGCATCCAACAAGCTCATACATTATTTCATGGCCTTTACAGTGGAAATAATATCTCCAACAGATGTCATAAAGTATATGATATCTCAGCCTTTTCTAAAAGGAAGGCTAAGTAAATGGAGTTTACATTTACTACAGTTCGACCTAATATATGTGCCACAAAAGGCAGTAAAAGGTTAAGCTTTTGCTGACTTCTTGGCAACCCATCCATGTTGTGACTCAGGAATCATTGATGAAGATATCATTCCATGGGTTTTGTTCTTTGATGGATCCAATACCAAAGAAATGGCAGGAGCTGGAATATATACTTTATCTCCTGATGGGATTCCAACTAAACTAGCAGTAACCCTGAAGGGTCCATGCACCAACAATAGAGCTGAATATGAAGCTTTATTAATTGGACTAGACATGTTGCTAGAATTGGGAGCTAAGAAAGCAAAGATATATGGAGATTCTCAATTAGTCATTTATCAAATAAATGAGGAATTCAAAAGTATATCGCTAGTATCTCAGGAATATGGTAAGAAAGTACAAAAGTTGTCTAAAAAATTTAAGGAAATCACCTTCATACACATTCCTAGAGAAGAAAACAAGGTAGCAGACCAGCTATCCCAAATAGCTTATGCTAGAGAAGAGATACCTTCACAAAATGAAGACATCATTCTCCAAGAGAAAGTCCTAGTACCTCTCATTGAACTCGATCAAAAAAGATCAGAGGATATATTAGAAATCTATATAATTTCAATATTAAGGGAGGAAATGGACTGGAGAAACGAAATTATTCATTATCTCCAGGACCTAACTGGGACAAAAGTGCCAAATAGAGTGAAAATGGCAGCAACTAAGTTTTGCATGCAATTCGGTGAATTACATAGAAAGGATCCTGAAGGATTACTTTTGAAATGTGTGGATGCTGGAGAGGCTCTAACCCTCATGGCGGAAATTCACCAAGGGTTATGTGGTGCTCATCAAAACGGCCTAAAAATGAGATGGATGTTGCACGAACATGGCTTCTATTGGCCTACAATGAGAAAGGATTGTATAGACTATGCTAAAGGTTGCAAAAGATGTCAAAAGTTTGGGCCTATCAGCAGGGCACCAACTTCAGAACTTAAGTACATTATTAAACCTTGGCCTTTTAGAGGATGGGCAGTGGATGCCATAGGAGAAATTAATCCTGCATCCTCTAAAAAGCATTCATACATCCTAGTGGTAACTGATTACTTCACCAAATGGGTGGAGGCTCAGGCTTTCAACACGCTCAATTCTCAGGTTGTCATAAATTTCTTGGAAGAAAAAATCTTTACAAGGTCTGGAATTCCAGAAACTATAACCTTTGATCAGGCCACAGTTTTTAGAAATCCGGATCTACTGGAATATCTTAACCAGTTTGGGGTTACTAAATTGCATTCAACGCCTTACTATGCTAAAGCAAATGGTCAAGCTGAAGCTACCAATAAGATCATAGTAAAGGGGATCTCAAAACTCATAGATAATAACCCCATAAAATGGGATGAGTTGTTGTTATACGCCCTATGGGCTTACATGACCTCTAAAAGGGAAGCAACAGGGGTTACGCCTTTTAACTTAGTTTATGGGCATACTCCAGTGATCCCAGCTGAAGTGAATGTAAGATCATCAAGGGTAGCCCAACAAATGGGATTATCAGGAGATGACTATTCACAGGCGATGAATATCGAAATTATGGATGTTCTAGAAGCTAAGGAAGAAGTCCTAGCCAAAATGAGAATCCAAAAAGAAAAGGTTGCCAGGGCCTACAGCAAAAAAGTAGTGCCCAAAGAATTCCAGGAGAATGAGAAGGTGTGGAAAATGTTCCTGCCAGAAGCAGCTTACAAAGATCCACAGTTAGGGAAATGGTCACCTAAGTGGCAGGGCTCTTTCATCGTTCATAAGAAAATGTCTGGAAATGCATATCTATTAAAAGATATAGATGGCAACATAAAAGATAGAGCCTTGAATGGCAAATTTCTAAAGAAATATCACCTATCTATATGGGAACAACATGATCCTGTGTTTCAACATAAACATGCAGAATTGTTTCAAACAGCAAGGGATCATTAAAATTATAACATTAATAATAATGTTACTAGACATTCCAACATTGTCTAACAGCTAAACTAAGGTGTTTTATGGCTGACCAAGCATTACATAGTTTTTCCTTTTGGAGAATCAAGCTTTGTTGTACCGCCATATCTTTGAACATCTCTTGCCTCAAATGAGCAAGGTTTGCTCGCCCTTGGTGTAATTTTTTCTCTTCAGTTACAATGGAGCTTTGGAGGGAAGACTTCTCATTAACGATATCAACCTCCTCTTTATTTATCTCAGCCAGGCGATTTTGTAAAAATTGTCTCTCCTCAGAAAGAAGTTTCAGTTTCTGATCACAAGAACTCAAGGAATCTTGGATCTGCTTACTGAATTTTTTGAAGGATTTAGCCTGGACTTCCAAAGAAGTCTCCTCTTCCTGAAGCTTCTGAGCTGAGAATTTTAGAGGTTGGACTCTTGATTCAGTAGTACATTGTTGAAGAATAAGAGTTTTCTTAACATAATCAAGACAAGGCATCTAGTATTCAAAGCCTTGAGAAATCAGGGATTCCAAAATTTGCTTAAGAGTCTGTGCAGAAGCCTAATCATAAGGGTTGCTGGTTAAGGTTAAGCAGAGATCCCAGATTTTATCTTCTTGTTTTATGTGTGCCGATGACTCATCACTGGAATGATCACTGTTGGCCAAAGTGGGTTGATCACTTACATGTTGATCCCTTACAATGATAGTTGTCTGCAGACTAATTTCTTTCCTTCCATCAGACTCTTTCATCACACTTGCTCCTTGAATACTTCCCTCTGCATCATAAAGAAGAGAAGCCAAGTTAGCAAGAGAGTGAAGACTGGTATTATGAGGACATGGACTCATATAGAGGAAATCTATAAAATGAATTCATGAGGAAATAGAGGCAGACCAGTCCCTGAAGTAGATGTTGAAGTTGATGAAGAGCCTTTGCAAACAGAGGTAATTACAAGGTCAGTACTGCTCCTCAAAGGTGTAACCTCTAAAGGGACATTATTCTTTGGAACTTCATCTTTAGTGATAGAAGGAATCGCTATAACAATATCTAAATGACTTGATTCCAAGGGATTTTCGTCAAGATGATGAAGTAATTCCTCTTTAGGAGATTCCACATATAAATGCTCAATGTCTTCCAACTGGGGGGCAGCACCACTTGAGATGGGATGATTGATGACAAATTCATCAATAGAACCACCCTTTGAAACTAACTCTGGATCAGCTACCTGGGGAGCGTCTCCTGGAGCACTACTGATAGAGCCAAGAGGTGATGACTTCTTAAAAGAAGGGTCACTAATAATCTTTGGCTCATTGTCATCAACACCAGAGGAGCCTGGAACAATTTAATTAGTATGCCAGAAAAGTGAAACTTCTCATAAAAGGAGTAAAAGTCAGATTCTTACTTGCTTTAACTCCTGGTTTCCTTTTGAAAACCGAGATATGGTTTTGTCATCATCTTCATCAGAGGAGATGATATACTGCGGTATTTCTGAATAAACCTCTAACTTAGTACGTTTCCTGTAGGAATGCCTTAAAGGCCTAGAGGCAGAAATAGAACCATGATCTCTCTTCTTAGAAGCCTTCTTAAAAGGCTCAGGTTGCTCCACTAACCCTTCGGGTTGGGTGTCCTTGGAAGCAGAGAGACAATTATAATCTCTTTTCCTTGCAGCTCTTTTGAAAGGGTCAATCTGCTCCAGTGGTCCCATGGATTGAATGTCATCCACAGACTGAACATCTCCATAGGAGATCCCTTGTTCATAAGCAGCATCGTCTTCATCCTTTGAAGAGGTATGAGGAGGAACCCTTTTGTCTATGGTATTCCAATAGAGCTTGTCATATCTAGACTCCGTTGTCATACCATCAGGCACCCTTAACTTCTTCTTGCCAGCTTTTGCTAAAAGTCAGAATTAGAGCATAAAGAGGTTTAGTAATATTCACTCCTACAAAAAGTTATAAAATAACTAAGGAAGGAAAATTACTTACAGCCTAAGAAGAGCTGATTCTCAAAGTTCGCCAAAGCATCAGAACACATTGAGTCATTTGGGAAGACATGATTCCACCACAGATGGAAGCCTCTAACAGCTTTAGTGATCCATTTCCAAGGAGATATGGACATGGAAGTAAGGCCAAGAGTTCAGCTCTGAAGGGCTCTACCTTCTTCAAAACGACCCCTTGAAGTCAAAGGATCATTACGGGTCAAGAAGTAAGGAATAGCTAGTGTTTGGACCAATCCAAATTGCCTAGCTACCAGTTGTGGATTATAAGCCTCAAAGCCAAAATATTCAGGCTCAGCAGCTATTAAATCCCTAGACCTAAGAACACTACCCTAAAAGTTTCCACTCCCTAGGGAACCAGAGTGGACGTTCAGGGATTTTAGCCAAGAAGGCATTGTTTGATGGCGCCAAGTTTCATCTGCAACAGAAACATCCATCTTATCCGAAAAAATATTCCAGACACCAGGATTGGATTTAGAAACCATGAAGTATGAAAAGATCAAACTTGGATGCCAAACTTCGTCTGGAGATATAAGATTGAAGCTGACTTCACCATAACAGCTACAATCATCAAGACTTGAGAGGAACAAAAGGGGATCAAAAGAAAGATTTTCCTCCACTCGAACCCTTAGATGCTTTAAAAGCGTAAAAGGGCTTGATAACCATTAGACAGGTAGTATACATATGACCCCAACAAGTCAAGAGCCAAAGGGGTCCAAATCCCTTGTCAGTAGAGAATATGGGAGATTCAGAGGTATGAATTCCAAAACCTTTGAAAGATTCTCTACTCCTAAAAAGACATCTATAAAGTTGTCCTAATAGAACATGATCCAAAGCTACTTCTTCAGAAGTAGAGGAGATGTTAACAGCTAAAGATAGCCATAATGTTACTACTCCTCCAAATCTAGACATCATCAATTTGGAGAAAGCAAAGGTGAGAAAAAGTACTTCCTCTTGAGAAGTAACTTCCTCATTAGTATCCTTATTTAGGAAGAAATCAACAAATTTCTGAAAGCCACACTTGCTAGCACTAGCAGAAGGACTAGCAATTTGGCGAAAAGTTGATAAGCATTGACTGTACAGTTGATTGTGTTCTTTAACATGGTGAAAGATAGGAATTCCAATTCCATATTTACCTGTTGGAGAAGTCCCAGTAATAAAGGCAATATCAGCTAATGTCACAGTCATTGATCCCCATCGGAACAAGAAGCAGTTGATGGCAGGGTCCCAACATGCCAATAAGGCAGTAGATATAGCTCCATCAAAAGGGATGACTTCATAAGAAGCTAGTCTTAAGAGGGGAAATATTTTGTTTTTGGACCATTTGTCATGAAAAGGTTTCATTCGCAAAAACCATGCTCTTGCATCCACTCCTGAAATCCAACCTTTAAAAGGTTTGTTGGTCAAAAGCCAATGCAGATGTTGAAGGGATTTTGGGGCAAACGGGAGCATTCTAGGCTTATTATCTTCTAGAATAATATGGTCCAAGAATGGGTAGCACTGTTGCTCTAAAACAAGTTGGCACTTTGGTTTTTGAATCTTGAAAGGAAAACAAGGACCAATAGTGGCAATTCTCTCCTCCAAAGGAGTATTAGAGTCAGAGGTTTTGTTCACATACCAAAACACTTGAGACTTATAAGTCCCAAGGTTCACTCTAATGGCGTTGCATAATTGACGGGCTGCCTCAGATTGCATGGCATCACGTTTCTTGACAAGTGCTTCACGAATTTCATCCTCACGAATTCTTTCATTAGACATGGTGAATTGAAATTTAAATTGAAATTTGGTGATGGTTGTGAATTTTTAGAAAGATAATTAAATTTGTCTGAAACTCTCCGATCTTCCTAAAATCCTTGAAAAGGGTATTAATGGAGAAGACAACTAAAATAGAACTGTAAAAGAGAACACGTGCACAATACGTGATGCGTTTTATTTTGGATCATGTGTGATTGGGTCATGTTAAAGCCTAGTTTTAACAGATTAAAACATAAGGTCCTGGAGTCATCTAAAAAGCCCATTTTCAAAGGGCGCGTGATTTAAAGTCCAATTTCTGAAGGACAGTTACTCTAAAGCCCATTTCCAAAGGGCGTAACTTTCCGTTTTTCAAGAGACGGTAAATCTCTTTATAAAAAGGGGTAAGTGTAAGAAAATCTTCACACTACTCATCTCTTGAAACATCATCTCCAAAAAACCCTCTCATCTCCTAACCTTCTCAAAAAACTTCCTTCGCCAAAAATGGATGCGCCTCAACCATCCGTTGAATCCTGTATCACAGGGATTCAAGAGGTCAACCCACAAGAGGTTGACCAACCCTTCCTCCCTCCTCCAGAAATATTGGAAGAGAGAGAAGACGAAGAGGAGGAGGAAGAGGAAGAAGAAGACGAGGAGAGCACCCCTCCATCATCCGACAAATCTGATGATGATGAAGAGGATGAGGATGAAGATGATGATGAACCCGCCGCCAAGCGGATGAGGGTCGACGAGGAAGATCTCCTCGAGAAACCCTTCACCAGAGAAGAACGCTTCTTCTATCCTATTGGCGATGACTCCAGCGACGCCGCTACTGGAGATGATGAGGAGGATGAAGACACCGATGTCGACAAGCCACGGTCTCCAAGGGATTAGACATAGGCCTAGAGTTTAGAATTCTAAAATTCTAAACGAATTTTGTAAATTTTTATCCTAAGATTAATTTTTTTTAATCTAGGTTGTAAATTTCCTTTTTAATTAATAAAATTTCTCAACTCAGTCCAAGTTTCTTTTATCTTACATCTGGTTTGCATTGTTTATTTTACCCAATCAAAATAGTGCGAATTAAATTATATTATGTTATTCAAAAATAACTTCCAAATCAAATAATGCAAAATTCACAGTTAAGATTAAATAAAAGAAGAAATAAAGTGACTCTTAGGATGCTAGTCCTGGAAATGACTTATTGGTAAGAAGTTACTTCAAAAAGTAATAATTACCATCTAACTCCACACGTCACCAATGGCCAATCTCTAGCAGTGACATGACACATTAAGGAGTTAATGGGCAAACCCATTCCTATCCACTAGGGCCATGATTTAAAGTTATTAAGATCAGTTATAAAAATAGCTGGGAGAAATTAAGATCAGTTATAAAAATATAACGTCATACAATTATCTAAACAGATAATACCAATCGCCCCATTAACCCCTAACAAATAGGGACAACAGTTATAATTATTATATTATAAATATGCTACCTTAACCTTGAGCATTTTTCACTCATAATATTTTTACTCTACCATCAACAAATCCAAAAACATCTGTGAGCATGGCTAACCAACAGGATGTTCCTCTACCATTTCCCGGTGAATGTTGGAGGCACTGGTTCAATAAGGACATCACACAAGAGGATTGGGAAGAGTTTAGAGAAGAGGAGATGAAAAAATGGGAACTCTTCGGAACAAAGGTCCAATCTGGAGATTTCGAGGAACAAAGGCCTAGTGCAACCATAATGGGGAGTGATATTGACTTCCTAGCATTGAATCTATGGCCGAAAATGGAAAAGGGAGATTTATTAAAACTCCAAAGCATTTGCAAGGCATGGGGAAAGGGCATTGCAAAACAACATTTTATGCCTAAACTCACACTAAAGTATCACAGGTCCATAGTATGTGAAAGCAGTTTGGGCGTGTTCACTAGAAAGTATAGGTAGTTCAAGTGGATGAAAATACGAGTTTCAAAAAACTCATACAATACAAATGTACATGTATCTTATGGCAAGAGTACTTATCAGGAAGAGGCATCCCTAAGCTATTGAATGAGGACTACTCCGATGATGATGATCCTGATGTTGAGGAGCATGAGGAGCCACAAATCACCATCAGTTTCGCTCATCTCCGCTCTTGATCGATCAAGTAGCATGGCAGTTAATTAGTAATCCTAGTCATCGTACGTAGTTTAAATTTTCTTTAATAAACTATGTACTTAGTATTAATATTGTTGATAACTGTTTTTTCATGATTTACTTCATTTATGGAATAAATCTTATTTTCGTACAATATACTCCCATATCAAGTATCAATTACAGACTTGGTTGTTATTCATAAAATGAATAATGAATCCAAGGAGGTAAGCATAGGCCCAAATGCCTAAAAAGTGACATATCAATTTTAAGACTTATCAACAAATTGGTAATCTTAAAATAAATAATAGTCAATTAAAAATCCATAAACTTCTCGAAAAAAGAGGTCAAAGTACTCAATTACTTACTGACCCTAGAAGTTATTATGAAAATAACCGTTAAATAAAATGACTTGGTTATTTAAAGGGATTTGACCATAGTACCCCACCATCACATTTTCATTTCAAAAAATGAAAATGGATTACGAAGCATATGCAAACTTGGCAGCCGAGTTTAATGATGATTGTTTCAATCATCGCTTCGCCCTCAACATCATAAAGGAAGACAAAGAAGCCTTCATCACAAATGAGAGGGCTAGATGGGCAGAGCAAATGACGCGCATCTTTGGCGATGCACCTGTAATGGGGCCAGAAGACCCTGGGCTGGTGGAGTTAAGCACTACAAAGATCGGTACAGATATCGATATCTTGTCCACCCACATATGGCCCAAATTAGATAGGGAATCACAAGACAAGCTGATAACAGTTTGTAAGAAGTGGGGCAAGGAAGTTTCCACTATCTTAAACTTCCCAAGGCTTCAAAGGCTAAATTGGGTCTACGTTAAGAGTTTAACTCTTTCCTGCACTCAGACCTCCCTCAAAGTGGTGAGGATAGAAGAGGACCAGGACGAAAATCAAGGGAGAATATTACTTTTTAAGTGCATCTGCCAACTATGGGAGTTGTTGGCCCAAGAATATTTCCTTCCTTGGATGTATATCGCACTGATCGACAGGAGATACGCCTGGGACAACAGCTACCATAGGAATATCTTCAAGGCAATGTTCAACAACTCCCCTGGAGAAGATTACTACTTTACAGTTATTAGAAGTAGTGCAGGGCGCGAGTTGGAGATCTACGAATGTAATGCTCTGATAAACATAGTGTGTAAAAATCACTTCCAAATGTTATCTGTAGACCCGAGCATTTTTAATTAAAATGTAACTAATGATTTTATCTTCATAAAGATAAGTCATTATATCAATGTTATGAAGTTACCTCAAATGGTAATCTTATTAAATATATTTTCACATATTTGCAATGACTTAATTGTTTTGACATCAGTTTTTGGTTCACCAAAGTGAAATAGAAACAAACACGTGTCCAATCAAGACTCGCATCCCCTAAAAAACTGCTCTAATAAAGTTAAGTGGTTAGGGAGAATTATTGAACAGTTAAGGCATCAAAATGCTTTTATATATATATATATATATATATATATATATATATATATATATATATATATATATATATATATATATATGTGTGTGTGTGTGTGTGTAACCTCTAAAAAACTCAAAATTTTAATTAAAATGGATTGCATATATAACCACATCTTTCGCCAAGCTGCTCCAGAACATATGCCATATCCATCAAAATGCCCAAATCATCACAAGGCATTGAATGTCATATCTGGAGATAAAGATGGATTTATTAAGAATGAATCCACCAAATTGGTTTCTTCTATCCAAATATATTTCGGGGATAGTCATGTCATACAACAGGATCTGAAAAATAAGAAGGGATCTAAGGCCTTCCAAATAGGGTCTAATTTAGATCTCGTGAAAGAATGGATATTTCCTAAACTTGAAAGGAATGATCAGGTTACATCTCTTCTGGTTTGCAAATCATGGGGCAAAGCCATTACGGAAGAAATGTGGAAACCTAACATGCCTTGAAGATATCTAAAGAGGCTCTTTGTCAAGGGAGCAACAAAGAAAGTAAAAGTCTATAGATTGATGGAAGGGTCATCATCAAGAGATTTGGTACAATACAAATGCGCATGTCAAATTTGGTATGATCTCATGACCTATGATGTAAGTCCTTGTTGGTTATCTCCAAATTAAATAATCCTACAAGTTCGCATCTTGAAGAAAATTTCTTAATTGATTTCACAATGGCTAGAAAGAAAGGGGAAGGAATGCACGAAAGGTTATTCTTCTCAACCAAATTCTGTCATCCTTAAAGAAAGTTCATCGATCATCAAAGAACAATGGAAGAAGTCACATTCAGAATACTACTGGGTGACATTGGCTATACCCATTGAAAGTCTTTCTCTGCTCATAATTTGTGGGTGATGAGTAAATCACTCCACAAATCAGGGGGGCAATTTGTTACTACTATTTTTAGATGCCCAATAACATTTATTATGGTACATTGTATTAGAACTAAAAAGGTTTAATCTAGTCCTAACATGAAAGCCCAACAAGAGCATGAAGTCCAGTGGATAAAGTCAACATAAGTCAAAGTCAATAAGAGGAGATTGCCAAGACCATCAGGAGATGAAAGTCAAGAATGATAAACGTACAAGTAGTTAAAGAGCAATCATTAGACGAATCCACATAAGGAAGAACGTGCAAGGCTACAGTTATTCAACGCCAGAAGACGGTTGAAGGTTTGAATCGAAGATGATTCAAATGTTTTCCCTCCAAGTAAGCACGAAAGTTATGCATCATGCTTCTCTATAAATAGAAGAGCGATCATGTAACACCCCGTAATTTTCACCCTTTATTTTTGGTGTTAGTTTATTTTAAAATGATATTTTTTTCGTAAAAATAAATAATTTATTATTTAAATTATTTTGGAATGTGTTGTGAAAATGTGTATATAAATTTATATATTGTGATATATTTATATATATTTATTTTAAGCTGTTAGTTAATTATTTTAAAGGTTATATTAGTTTCATTATTTATTTAGGCGTTTAGGATGCGGTGTTGTCGCGTAGCGTTTTTGTAACGTTGATGGACCGACTTGGGTGATGAAATATTACAGCACGTGTGGCGTATCATGCTGGCCGAAAATCAGTAATTATGGAGTGGAGGATGAAGAGTTTTGGTGCTTATTAAGCTAACCTTTGAATATCTTGTAACCGCTCATTTAATCCCTCATTAACATTCTCCTAAACCCTTCATTTTTCCTTGCCATAAAATTCTGATTTTTAATAAGAGAAGTTCAGCATCATTGTCATTTAACCCACGCCATTTTCAAGAAAAGAAACAGAGAAAAGGAAGAGGAAAAGAAGAGAAAGGTTCAACCCGGTTTTTCCTGTCACACCTTCACAAAAATAACCGTAGACGGAGATCTAACCGTTGGATCATCTTCAAATTTGGACAGCACATTTATAACATCTTTATCTTCACTTTTACCGGAGCGATTTAGATTACGAGGTTTTGATCACCGGAAACATGGTCGGAACAGAGCAGTACGAAATAAGAGTTTTCAACGTTCAAGAAGAAAACGCCTAGTGACTTGTTGCTACAATTATCGTTCATGGAGGAATTGGATTGCTCGCATATTTTTCGAATCCCTTTAGACTCAGCTCTCCCCCCGACGATCCAGGTAACTAGTAGTTATCTTAGAACAATAGTGATTAGGGTATTATTCGGTATTAGATTATTACGCTAGGAATTGTTTAAAATAATTTTCGTCTGATTTTTAGTATTTATTTGATTTAATTGGTATTTTGTGCGTTTTTGGCTTATTTGCATAATAATTATTAAACGAATGTTAAAATTACTGAAATTATTTTTCGTGGATCATGTTATATGTGTAGTATGTATTCCATGCCTTAGAATAATTTTGCCTACTGTTTACCTGTTTATTTAATTGATATATCTGTTTTTGCATTATTGTTTCTGTCAGTATATAAATCATGAAAATTATTTCTGGAAGCCGGAAAATTCATTTCTTAATAGATTATATATTTCCGTGAGTTATGCATGTTAGGTAAATTTTTGGTAATTTTTGGGCATTTATTTTTATTTTTAATTATTATATTGGCTTTAGTGAGTAATCTATAAATTAACGATTAAAAATACTTTTAGAGTCGGAAAATTATAAATAAAAATTTTACCATGCCAGTAGAGCCATTAGGGTCGTATGATAATTTTTACGTGATTTTACTGATCGAACTTATTAGTTTAATAATTATTATTGGGTTTTTGTTGTGAAATTGAGGATACTCTTTTAAATTATTTGGGAGCTTGTTAGTCAGAAATAATTTGTAATCTATTATGTTCTTGGTTGCTGATGTTCAGTAGGTTGCAGTAAGTATTATTGGGTGTCATTATGTTTATGTTTGATTTATGAGAAAAATGATTAATTGTTACTACTCTTTTATTGAATAAGCCTTGGAGTTAATTGGTGATGTATTTTTGATTGAATTGTTGGTGCTGTAAAAACTAGTTTAATATCATTGTTGATGTTTAGAGATGTTCAAGTGTTTATTGTGGGAGACATTTGTTGAAAGTTTGTAAGTTATTATTTTTGAGGAATTATGAAGAGTATTTTGATGAATTATGGGTATAAGGCCGGGTGGCATCCCTTTTTGATGAATATTTTAAGATGAATGATACTTTGATGATATGCATGATTTTATTTTGAGATAAGAATATCCGATGGGATAGATGTAGTCCCCGGTGAAGAACATACCAACCACCTGGTTTGCGAACTAAGGGTACACCTGGGTTAATTGTTGTCGTCCGAGAGGTCAGGGAGTTCTGCGTGTTCTACCCTGCATCGGGAGTT
Source organism: Beta corolliflora (assembly GCA_947648045.1). Taxonomy (NCBI): domain Eukaryota; kingdom Viridiplantae; phylum Streptophyta; class Magnoliopsida; order Caryophyllales; family Amaranthaceae; genus Beta; species Beta corolliflora. The sequence continues at coordinate 166,763 of CANSZD010000328.1, forward strand.
TGGCCATTCTTAGACACAGGCAGTGGGGAACGTAAGCCCATAGAATGACCTGGAGATTGCGATCTGACAAACCTTAGGAAGTGAATTGCGATTCGCTGGCGTTCGGTTTCTGACTCAATAACTTGTTTGTATTTTTGTTTTATTATTATTTAAGTATTCTAGAATTGATTCACTCACTATATCTTGTTTACTTGATGTTGATGATCACTTATATTACCTATGAGCTTTATGGTTTTTAGACGCATGTTACTGTTATAATGATTGTATGATTTCCTTTCTTATTAATCTATTTCTGAATCGTGCTTTGATTGCTTTTGTTCTGGGAGAACTGCTAGTTACTCCCCACTGATTGTGGATTGTTGTTATATATTTTGCAGGTTATGTTTATGGGAATCTTCTTTGGTTTTGGGTTCGGGTTGAGATGTGAGCATTAAAAAGCTAGATGTTTTAGGCCTAGACTTTTAATTAGTTTGAGAGTCAGTTTTCTCTTTTAGTTATTACTCTACAACAACAACTAAGCCTTATTCCCAAAGTGATTTGGGGTCGGCTAACATGAATCGTCAACTGAAACCGTCACCAAAGGAGATGGCATCGCCAAGAGTGATAAAAAGGTTTTTTTTTTTTTTTTTTTAAAGCAAGGTTTACACCAACAAGTTTTAAAAGAGGTTTTCAACAAAAGGTTTTAATACCAACACAATTGAGAAAAACAAATAAATGCATAAATCACACCCCTTCCTCCACATGGATACTGCCCCTCCACTCACTTCTATCCAACGTCATGCTCTCCTCAATCCCAAGTAACCTCATATCACTTTCAATTACCTTCATCCAAGTCATCTTAGGTCTTCCCCTACCCCTTACAACTTGGTTACTCCTCCACTCTTCAATTCTTCTCACCGGTGCATCACCTGATCTCCTTTTCACATGACCAAACCATCTTAACCGATTCTCCCTCATCTTTTCTTCAATGGATGCAACTCCAACTTTTTCCCGGATCACTTCATTTCTTAATCGGTCTTTCCTTGTGTGGCCACACATCCACCGCAACATACGCATCTCCGCCACGTTCATCTTATGGACGTGGCATTGTTTCACCGCCCAACATTCGGTGCCATATAACAAAGCAGGCCTAATTGCCGTACGGTAGAACTTTCCCTTCAAGCTTTGGGGAATGCCGGAATCACAAAGGAATCCGGTGGCGCTTTTCCACTTTAACCAACCCGCGTTAATTCTATGAGCCACGTCTCCATCCAGTTCTCCATCCTTTTGGAGAATGGATCCTAGGTAACGGAAGACGTTCGATCCTTGAACCACTTTGCTATCCAAAGTGACCGCCCTCGCCTCGCTGCTTGTAACCCCACTGAACTTGCACTCCATATACTCCGTCTTACTTCGCTCAATCTAAAACCCGGGCTTCTAATGTATGTCTCCACAATTCCAACTTTCTCTCAATACCTTCCTTTGTTTCATCAATCAACACAATATCATCCGCAAACATCATACACCATGGTATATCATCTTGAATTGACCTCGTTAGTTCGTCCATGACTAGGGCAAAGAGAAAGGGACTAAGTGCGTAACCTTGATGCACTCCGATCGTAATAGGAAACTCTTTCGTCCTCCCCACCGTAGTCCGCACACTCGTAGTTGCCCCCTCATACATATCCTTGATGATATCTATATATTTTTGTGGAACACCTTTCCTTGCCAACGCCCACCAAAGTATTTCTCTTGGTACTCTATCATATGCCTTCTCCAAATCAATGAAAACCATATGTAGATCCTTCTTCCTATCACGGTAATGTTCCATTGTTTGTCTTAAGAGGTGGATGGCCTCTATAGTCGATCTTCCGAGGCATAAATCCAAATTGGTTCTCCGATATCTTCACATGTTTCCTAAGTCTTTGCTCAATCACCCTTTCCCGAGTTTCATCGTATGACTCATTAGTTTGATTCCTCGGTAGTTGGTACAATCTTGTACATCGCCTTTGTTCTTATACAAAGGAATCAAAGTACTCTTCCTCCATTCTAATGGCATTTTGTTGTGTCTCCAAATCATGTTGAAGAATGTTGTCAGCCATTCGATTCCTCTCCCCCCTAAACACCTCCAAACTTCGATAGGTATGCCATCTGGCCCCGTAGCTTTCTTCAATCCCATCTTTTTTAATGCTCGCAACGACTTCTCCCTTTTGAATCCTCCTCATAAACTCTCGATTTAACATACTTGGCGGAATGTGTACATCCCCGATGTCTTGTGCTTTATCACTTCGTTGAACAAGGTATCAAAGTACGACCTCCACCTATCCTTTATCTCTTCATCCTCCACAAGCACTCTTTGGTCCACACCCTTGACACATTTTACCTTTCTTATGTCTCTTGTCTTCTTGTCCCTCATACGCGCAATTCTATAAATGTCTTTTTCACCTTCGTCGTATCCAATCTTGCATAAAGCTCTTTGTTTACCTCGTGCTTTAGCTTCCCGTCTTGCCTTCTTGGCTTCTTTTCTCGCCTCTTTGTACTTCTCATAGTTCACATCGTCGCTATCTTTTCCCAAAAGTTTATAACTTTCTCGTTTGTTTTTTATCGCTTGTCTCACCTCCTCGTTCCACCAAGATGTGTCCTTACTTGATGGTACAGTTCCTTTAGATTCTCCAAGGGCCTCTTTCGCCACTTCCTTTATACCAAGTTCTATCTTTGTCCAAATCGAATCTACATCCATTTCCATGTTACAAGCCCAAATATCTTTATTAGCCATCTTAGCTAAGAAGTTCTCTTTGTGCTCCCCTTGGAGCTTCCACCACTTGATTCGCGGCTCCACATTGGGTTTTCGCTTTCTTAAAGACTCCCTACCCCGGAAATCAAGCACGACTAGTCTATGTTGGGTGGTCGCGCTCTCACCCGGTATCACCTTGCGGTTTGTATAACTCTTCCGCCAACCATTCCTTACTAAAAAGAGGTCAATCTGACTCGCGTTACTTCCACTCCTATACGTCACAAGGTGAGATTCTCTTTTCTCAAACCAAGTGTTCATAATACTAAGACCATAGGCTAATGCGAAATCCAAGATATCACTTCCAGCTTCATTTCTCTCCCCATACCCAAAACCTCCATGAATGCTCTCAAAGCCAACTCGACTAGTGCCCACATGTCCGTTAAGATCCCCACCCAATGATCAATTTTTCATTAATAGGCACTCGTTGCACAACCTCCTCCAAATCCTCCCAAAATTGTTGTTTAATAAATGCTTCCAATCCTACTTGCGGCGCATATGCGCTTATGATAGTCACCGCATTACTCCCTAATACTAGCTCGATACTCATAATGCGGTCACTCTTCCTCGAAACTTCCACCACATCATCAATATATTCCTTATCAATAATGATGCCTACTCCATTCCTACACTTATCCTTTCCGGAGTACCAAAGCTTATAACCCCACGGGGCTAGTTCTCTTGCTTTTCCACCAACCCACTTAGTCTCTTGAAGGCACATTATGTGAATCTTTCGCCTCCTCATAACCTCCACCACCTCCGCCGATCTTCCCGTCAAAGAGCCAATGTTCCATGTTCCAAAGCGCAACCTACTACCCCTACCACTACCCTGGACTAACTTCTTTACCCGCACCCGTCCCTGATGCGGGAACCCTTGCATATTTGACACCACCCCCGGGCGCCGGGATGGCGCGCCGCTTCCGGGCGACGACCTAGCAACCCTTGCATACTTATCACTACACCCGGGTCTATGAAGTGCAGTGCGTCGCTGAGTAGGGGACGCCCCCACGTTTTTCATTTGTCGATTCATGTCATGATATGGGACTATGTTTTATGCTGGCCGCCCCAAACCTACCGCAACTCTCCTCCTTTATCCGGGCTTGAGACCGGCAGTGAATGTCACACAGACACTCACAGGCGGAGTTCTTTTAGTTATTACTCTAATTAATTTAATTTATTTATACTATTTACTTATGTTGGTTTATCACTTAGTTATTTAAACGCATTTCTTGTAGTAGTGACATTCCCAGAAGACGATGTTTCCGCCATCGTCCTATTAATACTATTATTATTATTTCTTTCTTTTCCGCTTTGAAATTCTGGGGTGTTACAGATAATCAAGCAAATAACAACAACACACAAAACAACTTGCAAATTACTCTTTTCTTAGCGTAGCCTAGCTCTAGCCTAGCCTAGCCAACCCCCTTCTAGGGTTATAGTTTAGTCCTTAGACGTAGAACATGTTCTGGGTACGAGTCCTGTAATTCTCCTATTGAAGCAAGGAACCATGGAGGTAACTCCCTTCGTGTCTTCCCTTTAGTTGTCCAGCCTGGCCTATCCCCCTATGTATTGTAAAATTCTTTCCTAAAAGTTTATGGCATGTATGAGAATGTTGTGCTTTAATTAATAGATTACTTATTGTTTGCTCTATTTATTGCATTTCGCCTGAATTTATTAGGCGTTGTGGTTTAATCCTAAATTAAATTGCAACAAAGTACATTAGCAAGGTTTTATCTAATTAAAACCGGTAACCCCCAGGGGCTAAATCTCCCGTGACATTTAGTATCAAACTACTGGGTGTGCATTGACTTGTTTGCAAAGTCAACTAACTGATTTTGCACCAACAACAATAAACAATATACTTAACAATAGTCTAACCACAAATGTAATTGCTCAATATTCATTTATATAGGATGTCCCATTAACAATGCCTAAATAAGATAAACTGTGGTTTAATTTTCAAACATATATATACCCACCTAACGTAAAAGAGGATGAGAAGGAGACGATGAGGTTACAACTTGTGTTCAACCCTAAGAGTTTCGGCAATATCCGGAACACAATACACATAGAGTCATAGACTGTTATTATAAACATTATGTATTTCATAAAACACCTTTTGTAAAAGGTATCTTAGAGAAATTATTATGAATCCCTTGATTAATACTCCTATGCTAGGGAGAATTTATATAATAAGGAATTTCGGAGGGATATTTGTTTGCATGAAAGTAACTAACCATATCTTCTTTTTCCTCTTTTCCCTTTTGGCATTGGGTACGCTGTTGGAAAAAAAAAAAATTAGCCACTTTGAACCTTCTTTGTTGGTGCGATGCCCAACTACGGTGAAAACTCAAAGTTATAAATAGCTTAATATATTATTAGTCCATTCTAATTAGTATGCGATAACGATTCCTGGAAGACATCTTCTTTATATGGGACTACTTTATTACTCAAAAGTTGACACCATCTTTGAAATGTCTTTAAGCTTTTGGTAATTAAAGTATGACAAAAAAAAAGCCAATACATTGCTTTTGAAGCAGTCGTAACCTTTCGTAGCTAAACATCATATAATACTCCATTTATAGTAAACATATTATGATTCCATATACGATGTCATCTTAATTAAGGTGTGACTTGTGAGAACAGTATGAGGCCATGCTGGATGACGATCTACATTAACCACATCCTTAAAGTATGCCTAAACAAAATTTAATAATATATTTAAGTATAGTTCATGTTGAATGAATTAGGATTTAATTTAGAAAAATTGATTGTTCACAACAATAATATTGCTTCAGGGTTAATAAAGCTTTTTATACATGGCATTGGCACGCATGTAAATGGCCATCATCAATGGTAAACCCTCTCATTAGAACCTTGAGATGCCTTTAAAAGAAGTTCATTAAGATCAGTATGTCAAAAACGGTTTAAGCATTGTTTATCCTGTAAATTAAAAAAAAAAAAAGTCTATATTGATCTTAAATCACTTATTCTTATGAACTTTATTAATCATAAAAGAATAAGGAGTTTGTACCAAAATAAAAGAATTTAGGATATGAGATCATATTATAATAGAATGTTTTTCTATTATCTTTGGGGAGCCCCATATTGATTTACCGGACCTCCCCACAAACATCTTATTGGCTGTTAGTGGGTCTATAAACCAAATAATCGTTTAGACAACACTGTTTTTTTCGAAAAAGACAAAGCTCGTCTTGTTGCACTCATTAACATTAAACTGGAATTAAATATTTCATAATAAATATATAGTTTTCCCCCCGATCGCCAAAATGATTATTTTCGGTAATTTTCTTGTTGTTGCCTAGAAACGGGATGTCCACTCATTTGACGTCAATAGTGCAGTCCTTCATGAAATCGTGTATAGGCAGCTGCCTCGGGGATGTTCTTCTCCTTCTTAAGGTGTGTAAGCTCCGCAAATTACTCTATGGTATGTTCTGCGACAATATCTCTTTCTAAACTATCCACTCTAAATTAATAATACTAGTTTTTGAGCCTGTAAGATTCTTCGAGTTTTTGCATGGACAATAACTATTGTAAGGCTAGACTGATAAGGGGAAATCGATCGAATTATGAAAGTAATGATTGAATTTATCATTTGCTAGCCCGAGCAACGTCCTTGGTCATGTCATATGATTTCATATATATTACATTTAATAAAGATTTGACCCAATTACCCATACTTTTTGCATGTGGGGTAGGTAAAGTGAGGATAAAATGGTCAAATTGCCCCAAAACCTTTACCAAGAAAGGAAATGTTGCAACTAAATAAAAACACCTATAAATAGAAATTGTTGCAACTAAAAAAAACAGAGGAAGTATAAAGTTGCCAAAAAAAGTGTAATATAAAATTGTTTCACAAAGTTTGAGATTAAATTTAGTTTCATCTAACTTGATCTTATAATCTTGTTTAAAAAATTATCTAAAAAACACTGCTATTTTTTACTATATAAATGTACACAAAAATTAATTAACCAACAATCGAGTGTACTAAAAACGAGTTTTTTTATCTCCAAAAAGGTGAACGCCTCCTCTCCCTTTTTTCTCTCTTCTCTCTCCTCTCCCACAAAACCCTAATTTTCAACCTAGGGGCTACCGCCACCCTTTTGGGCGGTGGTAAGCCCCTTTTTCTCCTTTTGTTACTAGTTTTTTATATTAGTGTTTCTAATAAACTTATGTCTCTCTAATGGAGAATTTTTCTACCCATATATTGGGTTTTATCTCTCTCCATGTGAGAGTTTGGAGGCTTTGTTTTTGGTTTTTTGTGTAATTCAAGAGGTTGATTTTTTGATCGAAATTTGTGCGGAGTTGCAACAGATCTCAGTACTTCATTTACAATCACTTGAATTGAATCCAGTTTTACTTCAAAACTACAAAAGATCGATAGACCCCCTTGTAAAAGGCTGCATCAGACATCAATGTCGAAGACGATGGTTTTTAGAAGTGTTAGATCTACTCAACGATCGTGGTTTTGTCATATTAGAATTGTATTTATTTCATTTTGATATGTATTTATTAGTTTTGACTTCTATTGTAGATGTCGTATGACTTTGAATCAATGAATTAATTTTAATTTTTAAAAAAAGAGTGTACTAAAAAGGAATTAATGTGCATGGCACCCTTAGGATATTTGGACAATTATCACAATAAGTACACCTTTAGTAGCTTAGTCAATTTCACATGAAAATTGCTTCTCTTTTCTTTACGCCCACTTTCATCGATACATTAATTTGTTGAGTCCACTCATGGTACACCCAGGGGTATTTTTGTAATAGATTAGAACTTCAAGGGCACGTTGGTAAATTCCACAACATTAAATGACAAAAACAAGCATCTGAATTTCAATTTCTCTCTCTCTCTCTCTCTCTCTCTCTCTCTCTCTCTCTTCCTTCCAAACCTTCCAAAACAACATCAATGGAGGATTCAACTCAACCTTGCGGATCATTAATGGCGGATTCAATTCAAACATCCGAATCGGAGTTGCAATTTTTTTTATTATTAAAAGCAATAACTTCTATTAACAATGACTCAGAAGCTAATTTAGCTCAATTTTGCAAATCAACAATGGCGGATTCAACTCAATCGTGCGAATCATTAATGGCGGAATCAATTCAAACATGCGAATCATTAACACAATTGCACTATTCTTCATTCACTGAATTACTTACTGTTGTCGTCGAATCAGAACCTAATTCAGGTAAATTTTGCCCTAAATTTATTTGATTATTGATACAATTTATAATTTTGCCCTAAATATTTTTTGATTATTAATTAGCATGTTAATAATTATGCATGTTGCTCATTTAATTCACAAATAAGTATCTAATGTTAACAATGTCGAAATAAAATGAGCATTAATGTTAATGCTCATTAATTGAATAACAAAATTTTTTGTTCATTTAATACATATTCCCATGTTACTGCTCATTAATTGAAAAAAAAAATGATTGTTCATTTAATACCAATTGCTTATTTACTACAATTTGAAACTACAATGAGCATAAATTTAATGCTCATTAATCCAAAAATGAATTTTTTTGTTCATTTCATACTCCTGCTGATTTATGTAATTTTAATGTAGAATGAGCATGCTCATTATTATTTTTTGTTCATTATAATTGTTTGCTCATTAATAACATAATGCATATTGCTCATGAATATTGAATTGCTCATCACTTAGTTGAATTGCTCATGAATAACATAATAACAGCTGCTCATTCGAAAAAAATATATATATTTATAATTGGAATAAAAATGAGCAGAACTTAGTACTCATTACTTAGTTAATGAGCAAAATTGTTTGATCATTTCAAAAATGTGCAGAACTATATTGTTCATTTGATCATTATGTGTTTTAATTGAGAAAGAGAACATGGTTTGCTCAAGTATAATTGTTTGCTCATGGGTACCACATAAACATACTTACTGCTCATTATGCTTGTTTTACTTGTGTTTCTTTTGCGTAGTTGACCCACCAAATGAAGATGACACTATTTATGTACAAGAATCACAAGAATATGAGCTATTGGGTAAAACTGTGAGTACAAAAGAAAAAAAAGGCATATGAGATCTATAATGAGTATGCTTTTAGAATTGGTTTTGCAGTTCGTCTTTAAAAGTTAAGAAAGCGACATAGTGGAGTAATAAAGGGTAGAGAATTATGCTACAATAAAGAACGAAAAAAGCAGGAAAAAGCTGATAAACAATATACAAAGCTTGACTAAAGAACATGATGCAAGGCAATGGTTTATTTTGAGATAGATAATAACAACCAATATGTTGTTGTACGACATAAAATGGAGCACAACCACACATTCTATCCATGTGGCTTAGTGCATCATGTAAGATCTCAACGGAGTATAACACAAGCTGAAGTGAACTGTCTAGCTCACTTTAGGAGTAAAGGTGGAGGTGTAGCAAATGGGTATCGTTGTTTGAAGACTGAAGAAGGAAGCTCTCCTGCCCTTGGCTTTAACTTGCAAGATGCATACCAAGCCGTTTTAAAGGAAAACAAAAAGAACTTTGATGGAAGTGATGCAAACACTTTGATAAATTATTTCAAGCAAAGAAAATCAAATGAGGATGATTTCTATTATGATTATGAGATTGACACGGATAGGTCACTATGTAGCTTTTTCTGGAGAGATAAGACAATGAAAGCAGATTACATAGCCTTTGGTGATCTACTAGTGTTTGACACAACATATAATACAAACCAGTATGGTCTTGTATGTGCTCCATTAGTTGGGATGAATAACCACACCCACAATTGCATGTTTGGATGTGGATTCCTCCTAAATGAGAGGATATCTTCCTTTGTGTGGTTATTCACAACATTCTTGAAATCCATGGATAACATTCATCCAAAAACAGTCATGACAGATCAAGCTCTTGCTGTAATACTCCGTATTTTTAGTAAGTTATTAGTTATAATTTAAAAAAAAGGTTTTATTTATTAAAAAGGCTTTTTATTAATTATTAAGGTTTTTAAATAGGCTTTTAGAAAAGATTATGTGTTTTTCAAATAAATTCTAGCCCAAATTAAATATTGGGCCTAAGTTCACAAATTCTAATCCAAGTAGTTGGTTTATTAAAATAAAAATATTTTAAAAGAAAATTCAAAAAGCATTTCAAAAGATTTACAAAAAAAAAAAGTTGAATTCGGCGCATAACTCACGCCACTGCCAGTAAGTGTTTATCCAAGATTCCAAGTCTTATTATTTTTCCTGTTTCTATCTTTTGTTTAGTTTAAGCATCTAGACTATTTATCTTATGGAATATTCTCCTATTCTAGCTATATGATCATAAAGAAATAGTGTATCTTAGCTAAAATTAATTATCTTTTCTAAAAAAAAACTCATCTTTTAGTTCCGAGTCCTAGTACGACTCTACTTGTCTAACTAGTATAAATAGGGGCCTCCACCCCTCATATTCTTCACACCAAATTTGAGAAATACATCTCTTTTCTCAAGTTTAAACTCTCTCCCTCTTAGCCTACCTTGTTTCTTCTCCGTAGTAGTTATTAATTTTCAAGGTGCGTGTATATGTTGATCTTTAAATATTGTTCTGCATACTTAGTATCATGTTTTAGGGTTGTTATCTTGGATTATTATGCATGTTTTATATGAGTTTTAGTATAAATATTATGAGTTCACGATAAACATTTCATGAGCATATATGATTGTTAATTTATAGTAGTCTTCAATCTTAGAAGCTCTCGTATAATGACAAACTGATAATATGAGTTGTGGTTCGATCTTTGTTATTATTCATTCAACTTATATATCCTTTGAAATCTAGCTGGCGGCATCTTAATCAATTTATGATCTAAAATTGTCATACTGACTCTAATATGCTAGTTTCATGTTTCGCCATACTATAGTAGTTCTGTATTATATTGGTAGTGAGATTGTTACGAGATGGCACAACGGCATGATTACTGTTTCATTATCACAACAAGAAAAGGCCAAATCAACGACCGCTTAAAGTCATCGCTGAAAAATAGAAAACCGTCGCTGAAACCATCTACGACGGTCAACGGTCGTTGACTAACGATTTAGGAATCAACGACCGTCAGGCAGTCGGTACCAAAATCAACGACGGTTTCTTATTTATCACCGTCTGTTTTAATACCAACGTTGAAAATAATCCAACGACCGTTTAGAGCTGTCGCTAAAATAACGACGGTTGTTAACAGACGTTAAATCAACGACGGTTTTCAGCGGTCGTTGATTATCAACGACGGTTTAAAACGATCGTTGATTATCAACGACGGTTTAAAACATTCGTTGTACCAACAGTCGTCAAGAGTTTAATACAAGAATAGATTTTGTTGTTGAGTTTAGCACTCAGCAGTGTACCATGACATCTTTTGTCCGCCTATATAGTTATATTATCACCAGGCACGAGGGACTCAAACCAAGGAGCAGAAATTCAATGGCTCAATGCCAAAGAACAAATAATGATGAGCTTTGCAACACTTCCAAATGATCCATTAAACTATAAAAAATTTGTATTTAATGTCAAACATCTATAAAATTGCATCTTTCAAACAAATCTCCATAATGCATAAGGGCAATTCGAAACTACAATAAGTTCGACTTCAAAAATGAAAGGGAAAGGCTTTAACAACAAACTAGTCTACTCAAGCCATAGAAATACGACAATATGACCAGTATTTGACCAAGATAATTCACAGCCTCCTTCCCTTTCTTCCTCCCTTTCTGCGGGTACTGTCTGTTGGGATGGGAGTCACGTCCTCTGTACAAACAAAAACACAGACATAAATACTTGGAATAGATAAACGGAAGAAACTCAAAATGCGCAAGGAAACATTCCATGACGCAATCATACATCACTACAACCACGAAGAACTAATTAAAAGATTGTACAAAGTGTAACACAAAATGAATTGGAAAATAAACTAAAACACAAGGTTGGATAAGGATGCCACAAAATAAATTTCTGCAAAGAAACTACAAGTTAATTATAATGAGATACATCACTAACAATTAACAAGATTCAATTGGTTCAGAACAAATGATTCTGAACCCCACTTGGTGATAGGGTTACAGAAAACAAAAGGGAAGCTATTCATAAATAAACTGTCTTCCTTATAATAAAGAATTTAGTGTATTACTAATACATGTCGTTATCGAACACTCCAATTAACAAAGTAAGAGCCTTACCAATACGGCCAATTTTCATGCCTGAACGGGCAAGGGCTCTCAAAGCAGACTGAGCACCAGGTCCAAGAGTCTTGGTTTTGTTTCCTCCGGTAGCACGGAGCTTAATGTGGAGAGCAGTAATACCAAGCTCCTGTAAATTACAATCAATTCTCCACATTAGTAGGCTATAGAACATGTAGCCGTTTTCCTACACAGAAATCAAATAAGTTTAACCTTGCATCGTTGAGAAACATCTTGAGCTGCAAGCATAGCAGCATACGGGGAAGATTCATCCCTGTCAGGTTTTACCTTCATCCCACTTGAACACACCAATGTAAAGTGTCAGGATAATCTAATAGACAAAAGGAACTTAAGGAGTGTTCGAAAAGACAAATATCTAGAGAAATCCAGAGAGACACAAAAAATGTCAATAACCTCAAAGCATGAAGAAGTAAAGAAGCAACACATAAAAGAATTATAGAAGTGAAGCCATATAAGATGAAGAGAATAATTAAGAGGTAAGAAAACACCTACGAAGTTATTATAAGAAGCCATAAAAGAGTAGGAATTGAACATGAAAACTAAGAACAATTAGATTAATTCATAGATCATGACACATAACCAACTTGAGCCAACCACCTAATACTTGAGCATCATACAATGTCATAGGCAGTTGAAAGTCTCTATATGCACAAAGAGCACACAGCTCACCAGCGTACTAAACAATTGGTATACAGTATACATTGCCAATAAGCAACAAAATCATCACCAAGAAACCTTATAAGATGAAGGACCTTTGAATAGATAGCAAGGATAAGTATTGAAGAATACCATAATGCCCAGACATGATCTGCATACTATTTCAACAATTCTAATAAAAATCGACAGCTCGAATATTGATCCATTAAAAGAGAATATTAGGTTATTCCATTGATCAGGTGACGAACATTAAGTTATTCAAAGACATGATCAGCAGCCGTCAAATGCAAATTAATACCTCATTAAAGTTCACAATGCAGTTGCAAGGTATCTTAAAGTTCACTCTGTCTAAAAGATCTTCAACTGACTGAGTACTTATAAGTGATTTCACCGACTTCTATCCCAGAGGAAGTCATGCAGAGGTACAAGGATGATGTTGATGACACAAGAAGTCTCGGAGCTCTCTCAAAGACAGTCACCGGGAAAGAAGCTAAAGAGAAGTTTAAATGACAACATTGTCAGAACAAGGGGTGTGCACCGGTCCAGGACCGGACCGGACCGGAACCGGCTGGACCGGACCAGAATTTTTTTTTCCCAAAAAAAAAAAAATCTTTTTTATTTTATTTAAATATATTTATAAATTATATACATTAAAATTTAATAATTTTAATGTCAATAATCCTAAAAGAATAAATCGTAGGTTTTTAAGTTTCTAACTTTCTACCTTCTAATTTTTTTTAACATATAAACTTTTTTTTACTAAAATAATAGAACTTCCGGTCCAACCGGTCCGGACCGGAATTTTCCGGGTTTGGACCGGACCGGACCGGTGGACCGGAATGCTTTTTTCGGCGGACCGGGGACCGTACCGGAATCTCCGATCCGGTCCGATCCGACGGAATCCGGGGCCCGATCCAAATTCCGGTCCGGGTCGGTTTGTGCACACCCCTAGTCAGAACAGACTCTACCAATTATCCCAAATCCAGAATAATTAAACAGGAAAGCTGAAACAATAGCCAAGAAATTACTGCCAGCATTAAACAAAACATAAAAAGTTGGCTTGCACAATTATTTTTGACAAGCTACATAACTGAATGAGCAATTATTGCATATACTCAGCAAGAATATGAGAATCCAGAAGCCGTTCATAAAATTTATTAAGGAGAAAAACAATCTTACAACACTAATATGTGGAAAATACAGCAATCGTAATTCAACAACCCAAAAGTCTCTCTACAGTTGACAGGCCATGTAATCCTCAATTCCTCATAAGCGTTTCCAAGCTGAAAATAATGCAATCCAAAATATTATCAATGAATGCACTATTGTTAACCGAAATCTATACTAATATATTAAAAGGCGTTCCTAAGAATGTCTATGTGCCACGTGGCACTCTCCTCTAAGGCTCTAATGCAAATGCTCTATTTTCATGTCAAACCCCTCAACTAAAAAAATAATTTTGTATAGTTACAAGGTATCGAACACGTGACCTTTGAAATGAAAAGTGAGAGCATAACCATTGATCCAACATAACATCATCTATACTAATATATTAAAAGGCGTTCCTAAGAATGTCTATGTGCCACGTGGCACTCTCCTCTAAGGCTCTAATGCAAATGCTCTATTTTCATGTCAAACCCCTCAACTAAAAAAATAATTTTGTATAGTTACAAGGTATCGAACACGTGACCTTTGAAATGAAAAGTGAGAGCATAACCATTGATCCAACATAACATCATTGTGTTAGTAATTCAAAATAAAATATAATAAGTTCTTGTAATTATATCTCATTAAAAGACTACACAAGTAGTTAGATACCTAACACATTAATGGTAATGATAATAGACATGTAGACACAAACTCTTACTCCAATTTCTTGTATTCTTCAAATTATAAAACGTTTATTTTTTCCTTGCAAGACAAAAATTTACGAAAATAAACAACCCGGGGCATCGCCCGGGACACTCACTAGTTTCATATATAATAAAGTAACTACAATTGAGTTCATAAAGAACAAACTAGACATTGACAAGCTCAAACAGTATATGTTTCACCCCTTCAAAAATCTTCATAAATTCAGAACCCAATCCAAAACGCGCAACAACCTCAACTCTCCTATCCACCATATCTACACTCAAAAAAACAACAATTTCTAAATCAAACTCAAATTGAATCAATCTCAAAATAATAAAAAAAAACCTAGGAGAGAGAAAAACGGACCTTGAGGAACATCATCGGTGTGGTAGAGACTCTATTTGATAAAAACATACGCAGAACTAATCAGATATACCGATAAACCTCGGGATGATTTAATTAAACATGCCTTCTAAAGCTTCGATAGTGATGAATTTCGTATCACAACAAAATTAAACTTTATTTATGAACTATCTCAAATTAGCAAAAGCACAAAGTATAAGTAAAATATCAGGTTTTCGCAAAATCAACTACAAATTCTAAAAAAAGAAAGAAAAAGGAGATAGATAACCTTTAGCTTTGGCAGCATCATTAACGTTAGGGTTTTCCGGAAGCGATTCGACAGGACGAATCAAATTCGAGGGTCTCTCACCGGAAACCTTATCGACGACAGAAGACGCCAGAGAATTGGTGATGTTGCCGGAATCGCAGCAGGAAGAAGAAGAAGAAGACGGCGTTGAGTGAGGAGAGAGAGGAGGGATTAGGGTTTAGTGAGGAGAGAGACGAGTGAGAAGATTTAAAATTGGTAAGGCGGTCTTATTTTGGATTTTTGTCTTTTTTTTTCATCAGCGACCGTTTAATACAGTCGCCTCAACTAAAAAAATTTAAAATTTAAAATAATAAAAGCAACGACTGCTTTAAACGGTCGCTGATTAATCAACGAGGGTTTATCCGTCGCTGTCCACTTTAAAAGCAGCCGGTGGCAACGACGGCTTAAAACAGTCGCTGATTGCAAGAATAACGACCATTATTCAAACCGTCGCAGTGAAGCAGTCGTTGATTTAGCCTTTTCTTGTAGTGTATACTAATTTGGTCATATAATCATTGCTTTTAATGCTAATACTGCTTCTAAGAATCGTTATGAACAAGTTATTTATATTATGCCTTTATATGGCTAAATTCAAAAGAGTTATTATTTTTTTTAAAAGGAGGCTTATTTCCAAAGAATTTTTATTAGATATATGATCTTTTAAGATCGCAAATTATAAAGAGGCAACGGCTTGTTATAAACAAGAACGGTAGCTATTATATTTTACCCATGTACTTTTTGTATAAGTCATGTGGACAAGGTAGTTCCCCTCGTCATAGGCTCATTAGGGAATACTAAACTTGGGGGGTGTGCACACTTTAGGAAAGGTACCTAGGCAAGGAAAAGGAGTTTAATCAAAGTTATATACTTTACATTATACAAGTATTACAAGTATCCAAGGAAGGTTTATAGAAATATTTTGAATGTTTAATAAAGTATTTAAATTTCTGCACATACATGTACTCAGTATTTTTACTGACACGCGTTTTGTTTGTTTGTTTTATGGCTTTGTCCCTGTGATGACCCTTTTGGTGAGCAGAATTTATAGGTTGATTTGATGCATACTTCGCATGGGGAAGCTAGTGAGGAATAATACATTGCTTAGTTTAGCAGTTGTTATTTTTATAATTTCCTTTGTCATAGTAGCAACAATAAAGTTTCTATTTATCAATAAAGAGAAGTTATTATTATTAGTTCCGCTGCATTATTAAATTAGTAGTTTGTAGTTTTAGCCTTTAACGTTATCACGTGGCGGTAATACTCTCAAGTTTCTCAAGTGTTTTATATTAAAATATATTCTTCAAAAAGAGAGAAATTTGGGGGTGTTACAAAGTGGTATCAAGAGCCTTTAGGATTATTAATGAGAGTTTGGGTAGATTTAGGAAGGGCATATAAACTAGAGTTTTGCATTTTTGTGCATAATTTTTTTGCATAGATTTTATTTTCTTATTATGCCTAAAATGTTATATTTCTAAGTATAAATATTTTCCAATTTATATATTTTGAGGAAAGGAATAAGTGTGTGGATCTATTCTTTTGAGGAAAGCTCTGGCTAAGGAAAGACTTGGTACTTAAGTTGGCCGCTTGTGCCGCACCTCTCTTTCCTAGGAACTCCCTCGGTTAATTTTTCCATGCACGAAAAACCTAGTATTCAGAATAAAAACTTATTATATACATATTTATATATACTTAATATCTTTTCGAAAACACAAATAGTTTGAATTTTTTTTTGTTTCCTTATTTACACTCGCATTATTGTTATTATGAATTATTGTATGACATTCTGTCTAGATAAATGTGAAAATGTTATTAAATTTTCATAAGGAAGGAGATTTAATTGTCTTGATGACAATATGCGTGGTACTTACTATTTGTAATTTTTACCACAGATTCATTAAGGCAAGTCATAGTCCATTTTTCGTACCCATTCTAGTAAAAAGAGATGCAGAAATTGTGACAAATTATGTGCGTGCTATTCTGAAGTATGCAAACTTTCTAATAGAGCAAGGATACCAACAACTTTATTATCATGGACCAACAATTGCTCTACTTTTAGAACACTTACCCTACATTGAAGCCTATCATTGGTTATTCAATAAGTATTATAATGTATTGCAATTATCGGATGGAATGCCCAACATGGTGGATCATTACCAAGAAGGAATTTGGCTAGCTACCGTACCTTATTTCATAATTGACCTCCGATATGCTGAATTGTGGAAAGAGCAACAAGAAGTTCAAGACATGATTAATGCATATCAAACTCCGAGCCATTCCTATCATGAATCTACTACTAGTCCTGAACCCTCCAATATTCAGAGCAACCTGCCAAGCATAGAGGGTAGTTCATCATCTCCGAAATATCACCCTATGTCTGAAGATGAATGGTTTAGACACCAAGCTACTGTTGAAGCAGAAGATCAAAATGACTCCGACTTCGATTCACCTAATTTTTATTATTTATAAATTTTTAGGAAAATGTTTAGATATTTTAGTAGTTGTTAGTAGATTTAA
This sequence comes from Beta corolliflora, assembly GCA_947648045.1. Classification (NCBI taxonomy): domain Eukaryota; kingdom Viridiplantae; phylum Streptophyta; class Magnoliopsida; order Caryophyllales; family Amaranthaceae; genus Beta; species Beta corolliflora. Next base: position 184,434 of record CANSZD010000328.1, read on the forward strand.
TAATTAGTAGTTATGAAATTAGACTACTACTCTTTAAATATGTTAGCATTCCTTTTTAAGGAAGATTAATAAATGAAATTTTAGTTTCCTTTTTCATGTTATGTGCCTGATGTCAATCATATTATGAATCATGATTGTTGTATGATTTACAAATTTAGTAGGATGACTTAATAAGTAGTACCTATTTGTTTCTTACCCAGGAAGAAATGGCAAGTAGACCCGAAAGTAGATCTAAGACTCGAGCAACTCTTAAGGAGTTGACTTCTCTGACCAATATGACTACCCAACTGAACCGTCAACAAGAACCTGACCTAGCTGGTGATGTGGTTAAGAAAGTAGCCTCTAGGAATCCACTTGTCTATGATGGAAAAGAGGACCCAGCCAGTCTTGAGAACTGGATTAGGGAGTTTGATAAGTTGTTTACTGTTGTCCTGTGCACTGATGAGTTAAAGATCAACAATGCTACATACTATCTAAGGGAGGAAGCTGATTTATGGTGGTCTCAAAGGAAGGAGTCTTTAACAACTCAAGGAGATTTTGGATGGGAACAATTTAAGGAAGCCTTGAGAACCAAGTTTTACCCACCTCGCTTAAGGAAAAAGAAGTGCCTAGAGTTTACAAACCTTAGGATGGGGACCATGACTATCAACGAGTACTACTCTAAGTTCATAGAGTTAATGAGGTTTACACCTGAAGTGGTTCCAACTGAAGTTTTGAAGGCTCAACGATTTGAGCAAGGGTTAACCTTGTCCATTCAAGGGAAATTGGGAGGGGCTAACTTTGATAGCCTAGATGAAGTGTATGGGAGAGCTGCCCATCTATTCGGGATCAAGGGAAGAGAAATAGAAGCAAATCCTGGAGACAAAAGGAAGGGGGTCTAGTAATGGGTTCCAAGGTGGAGACAAGCAACAAAAGACTAATGGGGGATTCAAGCAAGGAAAAGATGACAAGAGCAATGGGAATAACAAAAATCGTAGTCAGTCTGAAAATGGAAAGTCTAAGAGAGTCTACTACTGTAAAAGATGCCCAAGAAACCACCCAGGGAAGGAATGTGAAGGAAATCTGGTAACTTGTAGGATCTGCAACAAGTTAGGCCATAGAGAATATGAGTGCTTCTAGAAAGACTCAACATCAGCAAATCCTAAGCCAACTCAGAATCAGGGAGATAGTGGGAGCAAAGGACCCCAGCAGCAGTCAGTGACCAATAACCGTGTTCCTCCTAAGAATGGGATTGGAGGAGACAATCAGGCTAAGGCGAACAATCAAGGTCGAGTGTTTGTCATGAGCAATCGTGAGGCCGAAACGATTTGCGGGCGTAGTGACCGGTACTTTCTTCATCTCTTCTATTCCAGTTAAGATTTTATTTAATTCAGGAGCTTCTCACTCTTTTATTTCCAAAACCTTAGTGGAAAAACTTAAGTTGGGAAAACCCGAACCTATAAGCATGGATATAGTCATACCTTATGGAGAAGTCATTGATGTTTCTAAATTATATAGAGATGTTTTAGTGACTATAGTAGGGGCAAATTTTCCTTCAGACTTAATTTAATTTAAATTAGATGACCTAGATGTTGTTCTGGGAATGGATTGGTTGGGGAAATTCAAAGCCTAAATAGACTGCAGAGCCCAAAAAGTGACCTTGAAAGGTCCAAAAGGAGTCAAATAACCTACAGAAAAATCAGTCAGAAGCCCAATCCAAGAATGATTTCTGCTATGCAACTCAAGAACTGTATAAGAAAGGGGTATCCATTGTATTTATGTAGCATACAAAAGTTGGGGGTAGAAGAAGAGAAGATGGAGAATATTCCTGTAGTTAATGAATTTCAGGATGTCTTTCCGGAAGAAATCCCTGGAAGGCCTCCAATAAGAGAAGTGGAGTTCACTATAGACTTAATGCCTGGAACTGGCCCAATATCCAAAGCCCCGTATCGTATGGCTCCAGCAGAATTGAATAAGCTGAAGACCCAATTGGAAGAGTTATTAGAAAAGGGTTACATAAGGCCCAGTGTATCCCCATGGGGTGCGCCTGTCTTGTTTGTGAAGAAGAAGGATGGTAGTCTAAGGTTGTGTATCGACTACCGTGAGTTAAACCATGTGACCATCAAGAATAAGTACCCTCTTCCAAGGATTGATGATTTGCTTGACCAACTGAAGGGAGCCGAAATTTTCTGAAAGATTGACATAAGGTCAGGGTATCATCAGTTAAGAATTGATGATAAGGACATTGCTTAGACCGCTTTTAGGACACGTTATGGTCATTATGAGCTTACAGTGATGCCTTTTGGATTGACTAACGCGCCAGCAGTATTTATGGATCTCATGCACCGAATTTTCAAGTCATACTTAGACCAAGTTGTAGTGGTATTTATAGATGATATATTGGTTTACTCTAAGAATAAAAAAGAGCATGAGAAACACCTCCGAATAATTTGTCAACCCTCCAACAAAAGCAATTGTATGCAAAGTTTTCGAAGTGTGAGTTTTGGTTGGAAAAAGTGGCATTTTTGGGCACGTCATTTCTAAGGAAGGTGTTGTCATTGATCCAGCGAAGATTGAAGCCGTCAGTGAATGGCCTACTCCAAAGAATGTGACTGATATAAGAAGTTTCCTAGGCCTGGCAGGTTACTACAGACGTTTTGTTAAGGATTTCTCCAAAATAGCCCGACCCATTACCAACCTTATGAAGAAAGAGTCTAAGTTTATTTGGAGCCCAGAATGTGAGAAAGTCTTCACCATCCTAAAAGAAAGACTCACCTCAGCCCCTGTGCTATCCTTACCTGATGGAAGTGATACTTATGAAGTATATAGTGATGCATCTAAACATGGTCTAGGGTGTGTCCTAATGCAAAATAGGAGAGTCATTGCTTATGTATCAAGGCAACTGAAGCCATATGAAGTCAACTACCCTACTCATGACCTAAAGTTGGCCGCAATAGTCTTTGCTTTAAAGATTTGGCGTCATTATTTGTATGGGGTGACATGTAAGATATATACAGATCACAAAAGTTTGAAATACATTTTCACCCAAAAGGACTTGAATATGAGGCAAAGGAGATGGTTAGAATTCATAAAAGACTACGATTTGGATATTTAATACCATGAAGGGAAAGCCAATGTAGTGCCAGATGCCTTGAGTAGGAAGACAAGTCATACCTTAAGTACTATGGTGGTGGCAGATCAACTGTGTTTAGACTTTCAGAAGATGAATCTCGAAGTAATGCAATATGGAGAAGTAGAGAAAATGCTTAGTGCATTGACCATCCAACCCTCTATGTTTGATCAAATTAAAGAAGCTCAATTGAAAGATGAGAAGATGGAAAAGATAGAAGAGAAGGTGATGGAGGGTGATGCTGGAGATTTCGAAATTCATGAAGATGGAAGTTTAAGAATGGAAGGAAGGTGGTGTATACCTGAAGCTTGCGAAGATTTGAAATTGAAAATCATGGAAGAAGGCCATAATTCTCCATATTCGATGCACCCAGGGGGTGATAAGTTGTATAAGGATTTAAAGAAGAATTTCTGGTGGGCTCGTATGAAGTTGGACATAGCTGAATTTGTTTCCAAGTGTTTAACATGTCAGAAGGTGAAGAGTGAACATAAAATACCCCAAGGGAAAGTCCAACCCTTAGATGTGCCAGGATGGAAGTAGGATTCTATTTCGATGGATTTTGTTGTTGCTTTACCTAAGGGTTAATCTGGGAATGATACGATATGGGTAATTGTCGATAGATTGACCAAGTCTGCAGTGTTCATACGTATGAAGGCAACATGGTCTATGGATCAATTAGCTAAGGCTTACATCAGGCATGTGTTGAGACTACATGGAGTACCGAAGGATATTGTGTCTGATCGAGATTCTAGATTTTTGTCTAACTTTTGACAGATGCTACAACAAGCCTTTGGTTCGAAGCTATTAATGAGTACTGCATTTCACCCAGCCACTGATGGTCAGACTGAAAGGACCATCCAAACCTTAGAAGATATGTTAAGAGCTTGTGTCATGGAATATCAGGGTATGTGCATTAGTACAGAATAGACGAATTGCGTCGGACATGGGTCCGACGGCACAGGCCTCAACGCAGATCAGGATACAGGATCTGCGTCGGACAACGACGCGACGCAATTGATTAGCTATCTGCGTCGGACCCTGCCACCATGCGACGCAGATGACTAGACTCATGTGCGTCGCATGAAGAGCAAAGTGCGACGCAGATGGCCAAGCCAGCAGCCCAGCCTCACTCATGTGCGTCGCACATGAGGTTTTTTTTTTACTGACAAAACTTATCAACCCACGATTTTCACTCTTGTTTTATCAAATTTCAAAAAGAAAAAAAAATTCAACAACCACAATTTACACCAGTAAAATCGAGAAAGAAAAGATAAAAAAGCAACTTAATTTCATTAAAAAAAATGTAATTTACACATATGGTTACAACACTAGAAACTTACAATTTTACCAGATCTAAAAAAAAATGAAAGTAACTTCCTAAAAAATGAAAACTAAATCTGATACAAATCTCCTTGAAATTCGAAGGGAAGAATCCGAGTGTTACCGAGAGGATGTTGGAGCTTGAAAGAACTCTTCGACATAACGATCAAATTCAAAAAACTTAACCAACTACAATTTCTGTCAAAAAAATCAAAGAAAAAATCGACGAATTAGGGTTTCCAAACGATGCTGAAAATTCTACCAAAATCAAAATTAACAAAAAAAAGGCAAGAGAAATAGAATTAAAGTAGAAGATCTTACCGAAATTAATCAAGGAGATCGGAAACAATCGAAAGAATTAGAAATTTTGGGGAAAGAGAGAGGAATCGAAAGAAATCACGAGATGGGAAAAGTCTTCGTCGGCGAAGTAAGGACAATCGTCCCAAGTATCATCGGGTTCTCTATCTCTTTCAGAAGGATTTAGGAAGGGTTGAGCGTCGACTCCTAAATCTGACGCTAACACAAACACTGAGAAATCATCATCTTCTGTTGAACTCGCCGCCATTGCTCAAATTTTCTATCTCTTCTGATGTGTGACTGTAAGAGTGATTGGTCAAGTCGCGAATGTTAAAGATGATAAACCCCCAAAAATTTATTGTTTGAGATGAAGATTTCACAATGATAGAAAGAGATGAAGATGCATGAGAGAAAGAGATGAGAGATGAGAAAGAGGTGGGAATGAACCGGTGAGAGAGAATCAGAGATCTAGGGTAGAGAAGTTGAAGAAAAACGGCTGAAGAGAAATACGATAAAGTGGGCTTTTAAATATTATAAGGCTATCTGCGTCGCACATTGAGGCCCATCCGACGCACTTAACATTTTTTTTTGTTATCTAATTCTATACGCCAAACTCATCTGCGTCGGATGAGCCTCTATGTGCGACGCAGATGACTTAATTGACATCATTAGACGAAAACGATTTGCGTCGCATCACCTTATCATGCGACGCAAATCATGGGATCCATCCATGTGCGTTGCACTGTAGCTGTGTCCGACGCAAATCATGTTTGTCATCTGCATCGCGTTCTCAACCCCGTTCGATGCAAATGACCCTACCACCCATCTGCTGTCATTTTGTGCGTCGCACGTTCTCTAATGTGCGACGCAAATAGGTTATTGCGTCAATGCTTCTAGCGTGCGACGCACATAGACTGACGCAAATTATCATTTTTCTACTAGTGGTGGGAAGATCATCTAGACCTGATAGAGTTCTCCTGCAACAACAATTATCATTCAAGTATAGGCATGGCACCATTCGAGGCTTTGTATGGTAGGAAATGTAGAAGCCCATTATGTTGGAACGATATAAGTGAAACAGTTATACTTGGGCCTCAATTGACTGAAGAGACCGTGCAACAAGTCAAGATGATCCAAGGAAATATTAAGGTAGCCCAAGATCGTCAGAAAAGCTACGCTGATCTGAAGCGTAGGGAAGAAGAATATGAAGTGGGAGAAAAAGTGCTTTTGAAAGTCTCACCAATGAAGGGTGTGATGAGGTTTGGAAAGAAAGGGAAGCTTAGCCCTAAGTTTATAGGTCCATATGAGATATTGGATAGAGTTGGAAAGGTGGCCTATAGACTAGCCCTACCCACTGAATTAAGTCGTGTTCATAATGTGTTCCATATATCTCAGTTGAGACGGTATATCCCAGATAAATTGCATGTATTGCAACTTGAATCAGTCCAAATTGATGAGAACTTGTCTTATGAAGAAAGGCCGATTAAGATTTTAGACAGTAAGGTTAGAAGTACCCGGAATAAGGATGTTAAAATTGTTAAGGTACTCTGGTCTAATCAGAAGTTTGAAGAAGCAACATGGGAAGCAGTGGCTGAGATGCGAAAGAATTGTTTGCAGAGTTGTTTGCAGAGTTGTTAGTAATAGAGTTACGGGGGTGTAACTCCTTTTAAGGGGGGTAGAATGCGATAGAGTTTCGTGCGTTTGACTTAGGACCATATTTTTGACCTAATTTTAACTTATTTATGAGTTATTATGTGAGCCAACTTACTTTTATAGGAAGTTGGTGGTATATATATGAGTTACTTGCTTTGTCTCTTGCATTGCTTGCTTTAAGTTTCGAGGATGAAACTTCTTTTAAGGGGGTAGTCTGTAATACTCCGTATTTTTAGTAAGTTATTAGTTATAATTTTTTTTTTAAAAAAGGTTTTATTTATTAAAAAGGCTTTTTATTAATTATAAAGGTTTTTAAATAGGCTTTTAGAAAAGATTATGGGTTTTTCAAATAAATTCTAGCCCAAATTAAATAAGTTCACAAATTCTAATCCAAGTAGTTGGTTTATTAAAATAAAAATATTTTAAAAGAAAATTCAAAAAGGATTTCAAAAGATTTACAAAAAAAAAAGTTGAATTCGGCGCATAACTCACGCCACTGCCAGTATGTGTTTATCCAAGATTCCAAGTCTTATTATTTTTCCTGTTTCTATCTTTTGTTTAGTTTAAGCATCTAGACTATTTATCTTATGGAATATTCCCCCTATTCTAGCTATATGATCATAAAGAAATAGTGTATCTTAGCTAAAATTAATTATCTTTTCTAAAAAAAAAACTCATCTTTTAGTTCCGAGTCCTAGTACGACTTTACTTGTCCAACTAGTATAAATAGGGGCCTCCACCCCTCATATTCTTCACACCAAATTTGAGAAATACATCTCTTTTCTCAAGTTTAAACTCTTTCCCTCTTAGCCTACCTTCTCTCTTCTCCGTAGTAGTTATTAATTTTCAAGGTGCGTGTATATGTTGATATTTAAATATTGTTCTGCATACTTAGTATCATGTTTTAGGGTTGTTATCTTGGATTATTATGCATGTTTTATATGAGTTTTAGTATAAATATTATGAGTTCACGATAAACTTTTCATGAGCATGATTGTTAGTTTATAGTAGTCTTCAATCTTAGAAGCTCTCGTATAATGACAAACTGATAATATGAGTTGTGGTTCGATCTTTGTTATTATTCATTCAATTTATAGATCCTTTGAAATATAGCTAGCGGCATCTTAATCAATTTACGATCTAAAATTGTCATACTGACTCTAATATGCTAGTTTCATGTTTCGCCATACTATAGTAGTTCTGTATTATATTGGTAGTGAGATTGTTACGAGATGGCACAACGGCATGATTACTGTCTCATTATACTAATTTGGTCATATAATCATTGCTTTTAATGCTAATACTGCTTCTAAGAATCGTTATGAACAAGTTATTTATATTATGCCTTTATATGGCTAAATTCATAAGAGTTATTATCTTTTTTAAAGGAGGCTTATTTCCAAAGAATTTTTATTAGATATATGATCTTTTAAGATCGCAAATTATAAAGAGGCAACGACTTGTTATAAACAAGAACGGTAGCTATTATATTTTACCCATGTACTTTTTGTATAAGTCATGTGGACAAGGTAGTTCCCCTCATCATAGGCTCATTAAGGAATACTAAACTTGGGGGGTGTGCACACTTTAATTAGGAAAGGTACCTAGGCAAGGAAAAGGAGTTTTATCAAAGTTATATAATTTACATTATACAAGTATTACAAGTATCCAAGGAAGGTTTATAGAAATATTTTGAATGTTTAATAAAGTATTTAAATTTCTGCACATACATGTACTCAGTATTTTTACTGACACGCGTTTTGTTTGTTTGTTTTATGGCTTTGTCCATGTGATGACCCTTTTGGTGAGCAGAATTTACTGGTTGATTTGATGCATACTTCGCATGGGGGAGCTAGTGAGGAATAATACATAGCTTAGTTTAGCAGTTGTGATTTTTATAATTTCCTTTGTCATAGTAGCAACAATAAAGTTTTTATTTATCAATAAAGAGAAGTTATTATTATTAGTTCCGCTGCATTATTAAATTAGTAGTTAGTTGTTTTAGCCTTTAACGGTATCACGTGGCTGTAATACTCTCAAGTTTCTCAAGTGTTTTATATTAAAATATATTCTTCAAAAAGAGAGAAATTTGGTGGTGTTACACTTGCAATGGCTTCAGCTATTTCTAGTACTTTTTCGGATGTAAAACACAGTCTATGTACATGGCACATAGGTGAAAATTCAAATAAACACATCAGACATTTAAGGGATATACCTGAATTCTTGACTAAGTACAACATTATCATGAAGAAATGTCACACAGAACAAGAACTCGAATACCATTGGAACAAGTAAGACTTCTACATTTCTTAAATATTTTTCATTTACATTATGTGTTGATGATGTACACAACACTGACATCATATGAATATCCATATATGGATCAGATATGTTGTACATTCTGCCCAATGAGTTGTACAAATTTCTTCAAAATGAGCATATATTCTGCCTAGATTTGTTGAACTTAAACTGATGCTTTACCCATTTTAATGGCAGGATGGTAACATAACATAAATGTGCAAATAATCCATGGCTCTTACAAATTTATAGTATAAGGGACAAATGGTGTCGTTGCTTTGGCAAAGACAGATTTTCCGGAGGTGTATTATCTTCCCAAAGGAGTGAATCTACAAATCATTCCTTGTCGAGGAGACTAAACAAGAGCACGTGTTTGTGTGACTTTTACAACGCATTTTGTGAAGTCATCGGTGAGTGGAGAAGCAATGAGGGAAAAGATAATGAAAGATGTTGGGAGGGTTATCCACAAATTGTTGTGCCCTATGTGAGTATTCTCCACTATGCCTCTAGAGAATATACTATTGAAGCCTATAAGATTTTTCAGAAAGAATTCACAAATGGAATGTCTTTTAGACACGAATTGCTTTCAAGAGATAATAATATCCTGATATTTCTAGTTCTCAAATCAAAAGAGGAAATTTTTGGACATGTTGTGACTTATGATGAAATCAACAACAATGTTTGTTGCACTTGTCAAAAGGTTTAAGGAGATTAGATTCCTATGTAGGCATATACTAAGGATTTATCATATGTACTCTGTTGAAACAATACCAAGTGTCTTCATGTTGAAGCGTTGGACAAGAACTGCAAAACCAACAAATAATAAAGTAGCTTTGGTTAAAAAAATTGGTGATACAACAGGGGTTGTCTGAAGACTCCAAATGCAAAGAAAGTTTCACAAGTTGTTATGTGCTAGTGATGAAAATTACCAGTATAGAGAAATCTGCAATGAGATGTTCAACAATGCAAGATTCGAGGTTGAAAAGCTGATTGGGAACATATACTTTTCAGATGAAGAAGAGCAAGAACAAGCTTTATAAGATGAAGATATGATAGCCAACCCGAAAGGAAGAAGAGAGAAATAGACAAGCAATGAAAGAGCAAAAAACATTCTTGAAATCAAGACCACAGCAGCTAGAAAGAGGAAGCAAACAACAAATAACAAAACAAATCAAAAGAAAAAGCAAACAGAAGATGAAGATATCAATGATGAACTCCCAATAGTGCCATATTTTCTTGTAGATAGCATAAACATCTAATACCTTTTTTTATTCTTTTGATTCTTTTTGGACTTTAATTGTTATGTTTAGGAACTTGATAAATGAATCTTACAATGATTCAAGATACTATAAATGAGCATGAAGAGTTTTGCTCAATTGTTGAGTTGAATGAAAATAGATGTCAGTTACTTGTTGCTAAATTCATTCTCCAAAGTTACTGCTCATTAGCTCAAAATGTGCAAGTTTGTATGTTCATTTGTTAAAATGTGCATTCCTATGTTGATCATTTGATCATTATGTGTTTTAAATGTTTGCTCATTAGCTCATTAGATTTTGCTCACATGTGCAAAATAATATTATTGTTTGCTCAAATGATAATAACTAAGGACATTATATTAAAATGAACAATATTTTAAGTTCATTTGGAAAAATGAGCATTAGTGTGTTGCACATTTGTAGACTATATGCTTTAATTGAGAAAAGAGCATATTAGATTTTGCTCATATGTGAAACATAATATATTTGTTTGCATATTTAGACAATTAGTTACTCAAAATGATAACAAGAATAAGAACATTATACACAAATGATAACAAGACTAAGAACATTAAACTAAAATGAGCAGGATAGTATGTTATATAAGATCAAAAATATCTGCTCAACCAAATATTTTCTTACAACCAACACATAAAATGTATTCAAAAGAGTAAAACTAAGTAACTCCAAAAACCAACTATATTGTTTCATCCATTATAACCCATAAAACTCAAAAAGTATTCAACTAGTTAAACTTATTTAAACTTCATCTTCTCAAACATTGCTTTGAGTTCATTTGCATCGTTTCCGACAATCTCAGCACAATATTTATTACGGAGCTTGTTGAACACTTTCACCTGCAAGCAACTAGCACAAATCTAGTGAGCTATACTGTTCTCAATAATTAGAGAGTAAAAATCAGTTTGTAAGCTACAAACACTACTGTACTTACATCATTTTTTTTAAATCCGCAATCAAACTTAATCTCCTTATAGCATTCCATATGCCTCATGACACATATACCACAATTAATATGGTCATCACTTGTGCTCCAATCCAGATTTACAAAAGAGACTTTCATATTAGTTACATCCTTGGCCATAGTTAGACCTTGAAAATGCAGATTTCTAAGCAAAACAAAAACAGATAAAATGAATTACAATAGTGAATCAAACAACCAAACAAAAGCAGCAAAATAAAATAAATGCACTTAAGAATATGAAACACAAGACAGAAAACATACAAGTTGTGTTGGAACCTTCTTGTAATCTGTTGAATCAGAATTGTAGTCCAGAACTTGCATTGCCTCGTTTACAAAATTAAAACAAATCAGATAGTAGTGGTCATTTTGGAAAACTGGAAAGAAGAAGAGTTGAATATCTTGTAGCTTAAAACAACTTGCATCAAACTCTTTTCTTGCAACTTCGACAAACATCTGATTCTTGGACTTGACATTTTCTTTTTTGTACTTCTGAATAATCTCCTGCATCGTAGAAATGATTTAGATGAACACAAATAAGATCAACACAAATAAGATCAAAACAAATTACATAAGCTTGTAGAAATACTTACACAACACTGAAGTTTGAAGAAGAACCGTACTGGAGAGTTTTCTGATTTAAACTTCTCTTTATGGTTCAAAATGACACACCATGCATCAATTACAAAACCATAAACAGGCTTATCTACTTGAAGTGTTTGGAGTTGTAACTTCATAACAACTGTTGGAGTACTATCACCACCATGTTTGCATTCAAAACATTTCTCACTGTAGTTACAAATAACAAAACTCAAAATCACACTTAATTCCAGCATTGTTAATAAAGAAAAGGGTTATATGGTAAATCTAAGAAGTTGTGAATTGATATATGCTGTCTTTTTCTGTTGTTTGGGTTGTCTTTGTTGGGTTGTGCTTCTATATACATTCTGATCAAAGTAAGGACTTAAGGAGTATAATTTAGTTTATGTTTGAAGAGCGCGGGAAAGATTTCGATGTCGATCAATCTTAGTTCAAGTTTTATCCTTATTCTAACTCTAGATACGTTCTTCCTCCCCTCATCCTCAACAACTCTGTTAACTACTTCATTCATCAAAAACTACAACATATGAAATAAAAAGAGCAATTCCAATATAAATATGTTCATTTTCAAAGTAAGCAACATATATGTATAATTCTAACACTTTTTGCTCATAATAATAAAACATAATACCATCAATGAATTTGAAAAGAGTAAATTATATTTCAAGGCCTTTTGACTTTCATATCCTGGCTTTTACATAACTACATGTGGTTCATTTCTAATCTTTCTGAGTTACATTTTGTAAGATTATGATAATTTTTGATGCATATGTATGCAGGAGTATGAAGGTCGAACACTTAGACTGAATTATGCTAAGCCAAAGAAGGAGAAAGTTTCTCCTCCTGTTCAATCTAAGCCAGCTGTTGTGTACAACCTGTTTGTGGCAAACCTGTCTTTTACAGCAAGGGCTAAAGACCTAAAGGAATTTTTTCAATCTGTTGGGAGTGATTCATGTAACTCTTTTGGTCATGCTGATGATGAATGTAGGGTGAAGAAGAAGCAAGAGTGGAGAGTGAAGCCAGTTCTGCCTTCTGTGATCACTAACCCAGTTGCTGGCAAATCTGCACAAGTTGTGGAGATAGATTCTGATGGATTTCAGAAGGTTTTGAAGCCTATAAGAGTGAGAAGTTCTGAGACTAAACCAACCAGTGTGACAAATAACTTTCAGTTGTTAGAGACAGGGGAGAATTTGGTATTTAGTCATGGAATAGGTGATGATTTAGTGGGAAGGAGGGACCCTTCCACTGGTGATGGATAATATTTTAAGTTGGAATCTCCGAGGGATCAACAGCCTCAAAAAGCAAAAGGATGTTCTTCAGTTCATCCAGAAGCACAATGTGGGGTTGGTGGGTCTCTTGGAAACCAAGGTGAAGGCTGCTAATATGGGCAGTCTTTATCAAAATGTTTTTCAGAATTGGTGTTTTACCTCTAATAGTAGTTTTCATCCAGGAGGGCGAGTTGTAGTGGCTTGGAAGCCTGGAGTTTTTATTGTAAATATTGTTCAGGGCTCTGAGCAAATGCTGCATTATTTTGTTCAACTAAATAGTGGCCAGATGGGTTTCTTCTGTACTTTCATTTATGCTTTTAATGAGAGTGCCAGGAGAGAAAAGCTTTGGAGTGACCTGAGGAGTGTGTTTACAGCTGAACCTTGGGTTGTTTTAGGTGATTTGAATTGTGTTAGAACTGTTGAAGAAAGAATTGGTGCTGCAGTGAGAGGAGCTGAAATGGAGCCTATTAATCAATGCTTAAAGGTGTGTGGTTTGGATGATATAAAGTGTGTGGGTTGCACCTTTACTTGGAACAATAAGCAGCGGGGTAATGCTCGTGTGTTCTCTAAGCTAGATAGAATTTTAGCTAATGGGGCATGGTTGGATGGTTATGAAACTGCTGAAGGGAAGTTTTTACAAGAAGGGGAGTTTGATCATTCTCCTGCAATCTTAACTGTGCATCCTAGGTTGAATGAGGGGAAGCATCCTTTCAAGTATTTCACCATGTGGAGATTATCTACACATTTGCAGAGAGGGTGGCTAGATGCTGGAATGAGCAGATTACAGGATCAAAGATGTTTGCTGTTGTAAGGAGAATGAAGATGATTAAGCAGGAGCTGAAGGCTTTGAACAGAGAGGGATTTAATGATATTTAAGCTGCAGCTTTAAAGGCTCAGAATAATATGATGCTTGCTCAGGAAATGATGCATCAACATCCTGGTAACATTAGTTATGCTGATGCTGAGTTAGATGCAGTGCATGATTATAAGGTGAATCATCAGGCCTATGTTGAATTTTTGAAGTAGAAAGCAAAAATGAACTGGATTGAGTATGGTGATGAAAATACAAGCCTTTTCCATAGAAGTATTAAGGCTAGGAGGATTCAGAACAATGAGTATGCCATCAATGATGTGGATGGCAATTGGAAGGACAAACCTCAGGAGGTTATTGATGCGTTTCTCTCCTACTATCAGAGATTGCTTGGTTTAGTAGATAGTAATAGAAGGCCAGTGAACACTCAAATTGTTCATAGTGGTCCTTTAATTACTGAGGAACATAGGCATATTCTTAATGCTCCCTATACTGCTGATGAAGTTAAGAGAGCTTTATTTTCTATTCCAGGTGACAAGGCACCAGGCCTTGATGGGTTTGGTGGGCATTTCTTCAGAGACACCTGGGACATCATTGGAAGTGATGTCACCACTGCCATCTTAGATTTTTTCTCTGGGAGGAAGCTCTTGAAAGAACTTAATGCCACTGTAATTACATTAGTGCCTAAGAGTAAATGTCCTAATACTGTGAGTGATTTTAGGCCAATCTCCTATTGCAATACACTGTATAAATGTATTACTAAGGTTATTTGCGGTAGATTGAGGAAGATACTTCCTGATATTGTGGCTGAGAACCAAGGAGGTTTTGTTCGTGGGAGATTTATTGTCCACAACATTATGGTTGTGCAAGATTTAGTTAAAGGTTATGGCAGGAAGAAAGCTAGTCCCAACTACATGATTAAATTGGATTTGCAGAAAGCCTATGATACTGTGGATTGGGCCTTCCTTAAGGAGATGATGATAGCTTTGGGATTTCCTAAGAGTTTTATTGAGATTATAATGGAGTGTGTCACTACTCTAAAATTCTCAATCATGGTTAATGGTACTATGCATGGTTACTTTAGTTCTACAAGAGGATTGAGGCAAGGAGACCCAATGTCTCCCTTGCTATTTGTTATATGCATGGAGTACTTGTCTAGGATATTGGTAAACGTGTGCACTCTTCCTCAGTTCCATTTTCATCCTAAGTGCAGAGCTATGAAGCTTAATCACCTACGTTTTGCAGATGACCTCATACTTTGTTGCAAAGGTGAGTTCACTTCCATATACCTGTTAATGCAAGCTTTCAAATTGTTCTCTGATGCTTCTGGGTTGAAAGCTAATATGTCCAAGTCCTCTCTCTTTTGTTGTGGAATGGAAGAAAATGAAGTTAAGAGAGTTGTTGAGGTCTCTGGTTAGGCTATAAGCTCTCTTCCTTTTAGATATTTAGGTGTTCCTATTTGTTCTAAAAGGATTTATATAGCTCAATGTGAGGGCCTAATTGAGAAAATGACTGCTCGGATAAAAGTCTGGAGCTCTAAGCACTTGTCTTATACTGCTAGAACCTTGTTGGTTAACACAGTCCTGTTAAGCCTGCATTCGTATTGGGCTCAGGTCTTTGTTCTTCCAAAAAGTGTTCTGCAAGAAATTGAAAGAATTTGTAGAGCCTTTATTTGGAGTGGTGATGTATTTAGTCATAAACCACAAAATGTGGCTTGGGAGAATTTATGTTGTGATAAATCTGCCGGAGGTTTGGGATTTAGGAATATAGTTAAATGGAACATGGCTAGTTTAGGCAAGTACGGGTGGGTCATTGCAAACAAGCAAGATAATGTGTGGGTGAGGTGGATTCATGCGGTTTATCTGAAAGATGTGGATTGGTGGTATTATGAGCCTCCAACTGGAGCAAGCTGGTATTGGAAGCAAATTTGTGCCATTAAAGCTCGATTGAAGAATGTTTATTCTAAGGCTGATTTTTATGCTATGTCTTCTTATACAGTGAGGACAATTTATGACCAGTTGATGGGTGAATTTCCCCAAGTGCACTGGGTGAATATAGTTTGGAATAGATTAAGCTTGCCTAGATACAGATTTATAGTCTGGTTAGCTGTTCAGTCTAAAACTCCAGACTACAGCCAAGCTAGCTAGAATTAGTGTCAGCTCCTCTGCAACTTGTCTTATTTGTAGTTCTGTTGATGAAACACATTCACATTTATTTTTTGATTGTCATTTTGGAAAACAATGTCTTGTTGCAACTAAGAGATGGATGGGTATTAATGCTCTTACTTGTGATCTCTCTCGGTTGACAAGATGGATTGCTAGAAGTAAAGGTACGAAGTTTAAAAAAGTTGTGTGGTCAGCTGGGATAGCGGCAGTTATCTATCAGATATGGAAGTATAGAAATGAGGCTTATTGGAATCAACAAGTTCCATTTATTCAGAAGACAATTGAGAATATCAAACATACTGTAAAGAGTAGAATTAGATCTGTTTTTCCCAAGAAGGTTTCTAGGGATGATCTTAACTGGTATATGGCCTTATAATTTTGGTGTATAGGTGTTCTTGCTTGAGTTTGAAGTTGTTGCTTCTTACTTGAGTTGATTAGGTTGTAAAGGGTTTGTGCTTGATATATAATTACTAACTTGATTAGCAAAAAAAAAAGAAGCGGATGAAGCCCTCACTAGTTTTGAAGGAAAGGTAATGCTCTGCAGTGTGATTATGCATCTTAGGTTCAACTCTAAGCTTGCCACTTTTTCATTTTCTTTTTAATATATAACATGAGGGAAGGAAAGGGAATTGGAAAAATGGGTGAAAAGTTGGTGAGATAAATGGAAAAGGTGGAGGGTAAGGACTAAGTAGAGAGAAACAATTATAAAGTAAGGAGATGTGAGTATAGAAGTAAAAAGATGTGGTAGGCCTCATCTCCCAGAATAGAAAAAGAGAATGTGAGTAAATCATTGTGAGACGTACGGAAAAGATTACTGTTTAAAATCTTTGTGAAATGGAGGGAGTATTCATTTTCCTTTCGCTCTCAATAGACCAAATCTTTTCAAAGTTGGAAATATTTGGAAAGAAAGTACAAGCTCACTCTTTTCTTCCCCAACCCTTCCCTCCCCTACCTTTCCGTCCACGATTGCTATCCAAATTAAGTACTACAGACTTGTCAGTACTGCGCCTATGTGGTAAAGTCTTCCATCTTGTCCAGTATGAGTCACACAAGTATGCCTTGTGGCCTCTAAGCAGTCAATAGGGTCTGATGGCCGTTGAATGACACTAAAAAGCTCGTCACAAGGCAGTCATTGGCTTGTCAGGGATCATTTTGCATCTGATGTCAAATATTTGAAAGGGTCAATTTTTTTTTTGGTAAGTAAGTAATTGTATTGCTTTCCAAAATATACAAACTAAGTCTCTTAAGCAAAAGAGACAGGGCACAAAACTAGCCTAAAAGACCAAACTACACCTAAAGGCTGTTAAGCCAATTACAATCTATGTTGCTCCACTTTGCTGATTTACAAAAAAATAGTCTATGTTTAACTCTACTCTTTACATCTTTAGCTATACAATCTGCTCTATTTACTTTAGAAAGCCAGAATGCTTCATTCCTAGTCTTCCAAATCTGATATACTACTTCTGCCAGTACTGTATACAGTACTTGTTTCCTCATTTTGGATCCTTTGTAAGACCTTCTTGTCCAACTGATCCACTGAGGTAAATCTCTTTGTCTAAAATTCAGACCTATCTATCTAAGCATAGCTAACAACAGTTGGTGATTGAAGTTGCATTCAAAAAAGAGATGCTTGTGTGTCTCAGGTGCACTGCCACAGATACAGCAGAGATTATCAGGGCTGATTTGAAGCTGGAAGAGCCTATCCTTCACTTTCAGCCTTTCTTGCACCCCTAGCCAAGTAATAAATCTGTGCTTAGGCACTGACATTCTATTCCAGACCCCCTGAGCCCAATGTACATTGCTCTGGTCTTCAGTCAATTGAGCATGGATTTTGCTGATTGAGTAAGAAATATTAGTTTCCACTGATTCATACCCACTGACATTAAGTCATTCTTCACTTTGCAAAGATATTTCACAACCCAACTTGCCCCTGGTGGTGCCTGAAAATCCCACCAGTTGTCATTCTTGATATAGACTGTATGAATCCATTTCACCCATAACTCCTCCTTCTTGCATCCTATATTCCAGGCCAATTTACCCACTGCAGCTTTGTTCCACATTTTTATATCTCTAAAACCCAATCCACCGTATTTCTTGTGAGAGCAAGTTGTCTCCCACTTAACATGTCCTCCTTTTCCTCCCATGGCAGAACCACTCCATAAGAAATTTCTGCAAATTTCATTAACTTTGTTCAAGACAGCAGATGGGAGAATAAAGACCTGAGCCCAATAGCTATGAATGCTAAGAAGAACATAATTTATCAGTTGTGATCTGCCAGCAAAAGATAAATTCCTTGTGCTCCATACCCTAATTCTGTTGGTCATTTTCTCAACCAACAATTCACAGTCAGCAGCTTTCAAAGCTTTAGAGCTTATGGGAACTCCAAGATACCTGAAAGGAAGACTCTCCTTGATAAAACCAGAAAATTGTTCTATCCTGGTAATTTCAGCTTCATCCATTGCATCACTATATAAAGCAGATTTGGAATTATTTGCTTGCAGACCAGTAGAATCAGTGAACAACTTAAGTCCTTGCAAAAGAAGATAAGCAGATTTTGCTTCACCTTTATAGAATTAGATTAAATCATCTGCAAAGCAGAGATGATTAATCTGAAGAGATGAGCATCCTGTGAAGTACTTGAATTCTGGTAATTCACCAATATAAGCCAGAATTCTTGTTAGGTAATCCATACATAACACAAAAATTAGAGGAGACATGGGGTCACCCTGCCTCAGTTCCTTTTTTGCTTCAAAAAAACCTTCTGTATTGCCATTGATCAACAATGTAAACTTGGGTGTTGTTATACACTCCATGATACATGTGATGAAATGAGCAGGAAAGTTCAAATGTTGCAACAGATCATGCACAAAAGACCACTCCACAGAATCATATGCTGTTGAACCTTAGTTTTGATGATGACAAAGGAACAAAGATGCAAACTAAGTATTGGACTAACAAGTTGTTTAAGTGAATGAATTTCAAGGTATCAATGCAAGGAACAAAGAGAATACTAAGTCAAGGTAGAAATCAATTTGGATTTTGAAGACTAAGTAAAGATGTTTCATAAATTGGTACTGGAGCAGCATTGGAACAAGAGGACTAAAGCGAGGCTTTTTGTTTCTAGTTTCATTGTAAAGGAACGAGTAAGAATGGTAAGGAACTATGGCATTTTAGAATGAGAATGAACGTTTGTTCCTTTGTAAGGAACAGACGAACTGGTGCTTAACTAATAAGTTAAAGGAACTAACTATTAAAAGGAACTAGACTTAGGATGAAGCATTACAACGGTTTATTTATGTCAGTTGAGTAATTTATGCCTAGATTCTAGGTAACCGTCTTATTTAAGGAAAAATCTGATTTTAAGGAAAATCTTTTTAAAGAAAAGATTTTATTTTTATAAAAGATAAATATCCTTTTCAGTTTTATGGAAAATATTTTAAAGATAATATTTTTGGTAAAAGGATTTTATTTTGGTTTTAATAATTAAAATGCTTTTTAATTAAATCAAATTTTCGAAATAATGCTTTAAGTGGTTGCTAAAATTAAGGGAGCAGTAACATAATTCTCTCCCACGTTTAACAGTGATCATGGAGATCATGGGTTGAATGAGGAACGTGTTCCTCCGGGTAAGGAACATCATGGGATAATGATTTTACCAATAACACATGTTTTAATCCCACGTTCTAAGTTATTACCACTATAAATACTAATGTCTAATTAAGTTCCAATTTGTGTCTCACCAAGTGAATTAGTGAGTTTAACTAAGTAAAGTGTCAGTGCCTTTATTCTCTCATAAAAGCCATTTGTTCTTTGCCTTCTTACTCTAATTCCACTGAGTTTATTTGATCAATTGTATTTTGGTTTTTGGGGTAAGGGGACTTTGAGTGAAGTTCTATAAGAGAGAAGCTTTGAGTAAAGCGAGTTAAAGTGAGAAAACTTCAAGTGAAGTTGAGAGGAACAACTGTTAAGGGAACAGTTGTTCAGGAACTTGAGTTTAGGAACTCAAAGTATGGCCCGTGAGTAGAATTAGGTTGTAACAAAGTTGTTTGGCCTAATTAGTGAAAGAGTTGAGTTTAAAATCCCTAGTGGTCGAGGTTGTTTCTTCTTGTTGGGCCCAAGAAGTTTTTCCTCGTAAAATTCCCTTGTGTTCCTTTAGCTTGTTTCTTTATTCAAGTTTATAATTCCGCAAAAAGTTACGTTTATTTCTACACATACAATTCACCCCCCCTCTTGTATTGTTCCTAGTGAAATAACAATTGGTATCAGAGCTAGAACTCACGAAAGATAGGAAACCTTATTGAGAAAAAGATCCAAGGAACAATGAATACCACCGAGAAAATTGAGAAAGGTTACTCTATGCAATGGCCTCCAATGTTCAATGGGAAGTTCTATACCTACTGGAAGAACAGAATGGAGATATTCATCAAGGCCGAAAACTACCCGGTATGGAGAGTCATTGAAGTTGGTGATTTTGAGGTCACAACTACAAATGACAAAAATGAGGTAATTCCTAAACACTAGTGAAAAAAACGGAAGGGCTGCGGTCAAAACAGCCTTTAGGGCTGCGTTTTTGGCTAGCAGCCCTTTCCGTAGCAGCCCTTCACTGCGGTTTTAAACCGCGGCCCTTCACAACGAAGGGCTGCGGTTTCGGCCTAGACCGCAGACCCTTCTATGTGTGAAGGGCTGCGGTCTAGACCCAAAACCGCACCCTTCGTTTTTGATTTTTTTTTTTTAAAAATCAAGACTCGCCACCCCCCCAGCCCAATTGACCCCTGCCCGCACCCCCCACCCCAACCCACCCCCTACACTCCCCGCACCCCCCACCCACACCCCCCCCGCACCCCCACCCCCCCCGCAGCCCCGCACCCCCACCCCACCCCACCCCCGCAGCCCCGCACCCACCCACCCCCCCGGCCACCCGCACCCCAGTCCACCCCCACCCCACCCACTCTCTGTCATCCCTAACCCCCTCTGCCCGGCCCCTCCACCCATTGCTACCAGCCACCCCAAGACCCCACCCTAGCCCCCCACCACGACCCCGGCACCTGACCTTGCACCCCACCGTGGCGGCCCCGCCCAACACCTCCCTTCGACACAAAAAAACCGATTGAATTGCAATATATCACAAGTTTTTCAACGTAATAATTAACTTTAAATATATATATTTAATAATGTAAAAAGTGTACATAGAATTGATATATACCAACTAGCTAATTATATCGCGAAATCCACAAAAATGTATCATAAGCAATCATCACAAAGGTAGGTCGCCAACTTATCCCGAACTTCATTTAATTCCTCTATGGTGAAGGCCCTCAAACTTGTTGTGTTATTTATATAAACCTTGCAAAACAACCAAGGAATAAACACATAATATAAGAATTCAATCATTTACCGTAGTTAATAGTAAAAAAATGACATATACCTTCCCGAAATTCAATCAAAAACAAATGCATGCGTAAAACTCTACACACTAGTTATATTATACCTATATTATCATGTTCAAAAATAATTAGAGTTAAATGACTCGAGAAATAGGAATTGGACGCGAAAAGGCGAAAATAGGCCTAAAATCACATTTACGTTCCTGAAATTCAACCAACAACAAATGCAAGTGATACTTCAATGGAACACGTACAAGAGGGGGGTGAATTGTACTTTGGAACTTTTAGCAAAGTTTCTCGCGGAATTAAGGCTTTCAAGAAACAGAGATACGAGAGATGGAAATATATAAAATTGAGGAAACTTCTTGAATCTTATCAAGAAGGGAAAACCTCAAAAACTATATTATTGCAATAACTCTATTACAATCACTCTCTACAACTCGAGTTCCTTTCGAACAAGTTCCCACAATAATCCCCTTTGATTATTGGAACTCTTCTATCTATTGCTTCTACTCCGAAGCCTACACTCACTGACTTAACTCTAAGCCTTTACAAGAGTCACTCAACCCTTGATCCCCAAATTACAACTCAAAATGAGAAACACACTAGTAAATATATTGAACTTGGATATTTAAGGAACTTAGGAACTCACTCAATAATGCAACTGACCTTTTAGAAAACACTTAAGATTTAGCAATAGAAATATGTTTTCAGTTGGTGGTTTGTAATGAGAAAGACTTCTCCTTTTATAGTGAAGTTTTCCTTGTTTAGTTCCACTTATTCCTCCACTAAGTGTGAAGCAGTAACCCACGTAGAATTATTTTCCCACGTTCACACTACTTGAGGAACAAGCAAAGACATTTTCAAACCCACTAACAGTAAGTGGTTTAGCAGTTGAGAAAAACAAGGAGTTAACTTAGGAAATTTATTTTTACTTGCTCAGTAATTAAAAAAGATTTTTATTTAGAAAATAAAAACTGTTTTATTTATTTACAATATTTCCTAAAAACTCTCAGTTAAATATTTTTCAAAACCACTTGTTGCATTTAATAAGTTCCATCTAGTTCCTTAAAACTAAGCAATATAAATTACTTACATAAATCCTAAGTACAGACTCTTGAACTTAGTCTTTATGTCTTCACTTTAAATCTTCAACTCGAAGATCCCCGCGTCCCGGCTCAAAGAACGTGCAGAGACGGTTCCTTGAGGAACCGTTGAACAATAATGCGTCCCAACTCAGGAACGGCAGACAGTTCCTTGAGGAACTGTACATCAGGAACTGTAATCATGAATCATCACTTAGGAACTGTTGTTGAGGGTGTATTGATTTGCCTTGAACATTTGCTCCATGCTCTCCATTACTCCACCTCTGGAACTTGTTTAGACAACTTATTTCCGATACCAGTTCCACTAACATAGTTCCATAGGAACGGTTCCTTTATTCAAAGGAACAGTTTCATAGTTCCAATTCAAGAACTTCGTTCTTCTCTTAGAGTTCCATCTCAGGAACTTCACTTATTATCTTTATAAAGCACTATTATTAATTCATGAACCTTGCACACATAAAACTTATAAACTTTGTAAGTTATTACTTTAGTTTGTCATCATCAAAACTTATAGTGGCTCAACAGCAAGCCTACAAATCTACACAATAGTTACCTTATACCTCATATTATCATGTTCAAAAAGAATTTGGGGTTAAATGACTCGATAAGTACGAATTGGAAGCGAAAGGGCTAAAATAGGTCTAAAATGACATTTACGTTCCCGAAATTCAACCAACAACAAATGCAAGCCTAAAAATCTACACAATAGTTACATTATATCTCATATTATCATGTTCAAAAAGATTTTGGGGTTAAATGACTCGATAGGTACGAATTGGACACGAAAAGGCGAAAGTAGGCGTAAAATGACCTTTTCGTTCCCTAAATTCAACCAACAACAACTAAAATGACTTGAGAATCAGGTCACATGGCAATGGAATGCCCATCAGCTGGTAGTGGCGGAGTTGGAATCGTTATAAATATGGAGAGCACCGGATGGGCATTCGATTGCCATGTGACCCGACTCTCTACATTTGCAACACCACCACCACCGCCACTGGCCCGCCCCCACTGCACTCCCTTATTGCCATGTAGGCGTAAAATGACCTTTTCGTTCCCGAAATTCAACCAACAACAGATGGAAGCCTAAAAATCTACACAATAGTTATATTATACCTCGGCCCTCCCCCACCCCCTCTCCCTAGCCCCCCCCCCACCCCCTTCCCAAAGATCCCCACTCCCCTCCCCCCCCGCCCCCTCCCTCACTCACTCATTGCCGCCCCACCCCCACCCCTTGTCCGAGTCTCCCTAACCCTCCCCCCACCCCCTGCCCGCCCCTCCCCCCCCCTTCCCAAGATCCACATCCCTCCCCCACCCCTTCCCAAAGATCCACAGCCCTCCCCCACCTGCTCGCCCCTCCCCCACCCCTCGCCAGCACCCCCACCCTTACCCACCCTCCCCAGCCCTCCCCCACCCCCTACAATCACTTGTTTCGGCTAATACAAGCACATTTTACAACAAAAAATAGAAGTTGATTTCAAAATCCAATGAAATTAAACAAAAATTAGAGAAATGTAAAAGAGGAGATAGAGTGAGAGGGGAATTACCGAAAGAGAGTGAGAGAAGGGATGCTCCACAAACAATGCAGTAGTGGAGGATAGAAGAGAAGAAGAAGGAGCGCAAGGTGGTGCAACATGCGTGGTGGTGGAGCACTCGGTGGTGGCGTCAATGCAATGGAGGAGAGAATGAACCAATGCGTGGTGCGCCGGTCGTTGTTGGCTTGAGTTGGTGCGTCGTCGTGGCGGTGTGTGCCGGTGGTGCGTGAAATGCGTGGTGGTGGCGCACTGGTGGTGGGTCAATGTGGTGGCGGAGGTAGGGTTTCGCGCAAGGAGAAAATGTGGAAAAATGTTTGATTAAACTTGAGTTTTGTCAAACTGAAAATGAGATTGCTGATATACTAACTAAGCCTCTACAAAGAGATAGATATGAAAAATTAAGGCTTAAGTTAGGTTTAATGAAACTTAAGTGATTGTTCCTATTCCAATCCCCCATGTCTGAATTGATTTGTCTTACTCTATGTGATATTAAGTGACTGAGATTAATTGCCTAAGACCATTGCAAATTAAGATGTTAAATACATATACATGGATTCATAGGAATAAAGCTACTCACAAATGTCACATAATACTCCCCTTATTGTTCCTAAGTTAAAGAAACATACATGATATGAAGAACGTTGACATTTAGCATAAGTTGTTCCTATAGCACAAGTTCCTTAGAATTTATTTTCTTTCCATAAATTAAAAAGTCTATAAATATCAAAATCCGAAAATTCCAAAAATATAGGAATCAGATTTAATCAAGTCATGATTCCCCTTTTATCTTTTCTTTTTATCTTTTATTTTTTTATGTTATCCTTTAATTTTCACGCGTGTAACTCTTCATTTACTGTTACATACATCTTCTTCTTTCTTTCATTCCAAACCTTGTTCCTTAAACGCTTCAACTTCACCATTATTCATCTCCTTCACACCTCTTCGCACGACATAAAACCCCAAATTCTTTTCACCAAATGGCAAAAACCTCACTCAATTCACCTTTTCCAAAAGTAAAAACTCCCAAAGCCTCTCAAATGGAAAATCCCTCTTCTCCATCCAAAACCCTAGAAGTCGAAAAATCTCAAGAAACAACAATGGCGGTAGAAGAGCAAAAATTGGAGTCACCTAGGAGAAGTGTGAGAAGAAGAAAACTAATTGAGGAAGATGATGAAGAAGAAACCCCGGAACTAGTTGAGGGGGAAGAAGAAGTTTCACCTGTTCCTTCCAAAGGAACTGCTGCTTCTTCCTCCCAGAAAAGAGTGGAAAGAAGTAATTCAAGGTATGTTTTAGGATTTTGTGTCGATTTGGAGTGGGCCAAGAAAGTTAGATTCAATGAATTAACCGACAAACTAAAGGAACAGGGTATGGAATACCTGTTTGAAACCGCTTTTAACAATGCCTTAATTCCTTTAGCTATGGATGAATTTTGTGCAAACTTCATCAACACTGATGGAGTATGTACTACAGAAGTTAGGGGGAAGAAAATAAAATTTTCCCAAGAAACTTTAGCAAAAATATGGGAAGTTCCTTGCAAAGGAACTGATCTGGATTTTAAGAGGAAAGGAACTGTCGCCTTTCCCAATTTCTCCCAAGATGAAATTGCTGAATCCTTTATGGGAACTGCTGGCCAAAACAAAATAAATCACAATCTTCTTTCTCCTGTCCACAAAATTCTGTTTAACCTTGTTTGGAGAGCACTCATTCCTCGAACTGAAAAGAAGAATGAGGTGGGTCTCTTGGATATGTGTTATATGTTTTGCCTTGACCACCACATTCAAATAAACTTCCCTTCTCTCTTTATCCAACATCTAACTCATTGCATTGAAAATCATTGTGTTGTTGGTTATGGTGCATTGATCACCTCTCTTCTTTCTCACTTTAAAGTGAAGACTACTGGTTGGCCTACATTGGGAATAAAACAAGGAAATATTCTCAATGAAAAGACTTTGTATGGTTTGGACCTCTCTATCCAAGATGGAGTGTTAACTCAAGGGAGGATTGCTACTAGTTCCTCTCACAAGAGAAAACTGCCCAATGCAGTAGAAGAGGAACCAGTAGAAGTTATACTGGAGGAACAAGTTCCTGTCCCAACAGAACCAAAGGAACAGAAACCCAAGAGGCGCAAGACAGTTGCCAAAAAGCCTTCCCCTCCTGTTTCGAAGAGAGTTAGACAAAGCACTAGATTGAAAATTGCTAAAGTTGTCCCTGTTCCTTCAAATAAGGACTCTCCTTTAAGTCCTATCTGATGCAGAGGAACAGGATCACAACTCTCTTAAGGAACCAACTCCTCCATCCTCACCCAAAATCCCAGTTACTCTTACATCTATTCCCTCCATCTCTCCCTCATCCTTCACTGTTCCTTCCAGTTTTGAACAGTTGAAGGTTGAGATGACATAACCAAATCCTTTCTCCTCTACGTCCACTGACCTTCCACCACAACCACCTTTTCTTCCTTCCATTTACACCACCACCTCACCTTCTGTTTCTCCCAAAGGAACAGCAGGTCCATCCCAAGAAAACACCCTAATTCCTCCACCTAAACCATCCACTGCCACTGGTTCTAAGGGAAAGGAACATGTTCCTTCGGATGAATTTTGTTGGGTTAATGAAGTATGTCTCCCTGCTCAACATATTATTAAGTTTTACAATCATCTTCACTGAACTTTGGATGCTAAAACTGATAAAATGATGGGTTTAATGAAAGTGCTTAGTGATACTGTGATTGAACAACAAAAGAACATGGAGATGATGGCCCAAGCCATTAACAGTTTGAAGCACCAACTTGATGGGCAACATGGAGAGGTGATCAAGAAGTTGGAAGAAGTGGTTGAGGAAGAAGTCGTCGAGGAACACCATTCCCCTTCCCTTCCTAATGTCTAGTTCTTGTTTCTCTTCAAGGAACAAGACTTCTTAGCTTTTGTTTCTTTTCTTTTCTTCGTTTTCACTTTTGTACTTTAATGGAACAATTGCTATAAATAGATGACTTTTGCTATATTTGTCTTCATTTATGATTTGTGTGCATAATTTCTTACTTGGAATGATTAGTATTATGTGATTAATGATTGAGCAAGTCTAACCTTTGAAATTCCTAACTTAACCATTTTTTTGGTGCTTGTTAATGGTCTCAAGGTCTTGTACATAGCAGTCTTCCCAAAATCACCATGCGTTTGATCTTTTTGACGATGACAAAGGGGGAAAAGATAAGGAACAAACTAAGTTGAAAAACGAAAAAATGGAAAAATGAAAACTTGAAAGATTTAAATCCTTAATCTGCCTTAATTCAATTATATCAATTATATAAATAATTATTTTATCTTTTTCATTCTCTTATGTTATTTGTTGTTTTCCTTAGTTTGTAACTTTGTTGTCATCATCAAAAAGGGGGAAATTGTTGAACCCTAGTTTTGATGATGACAAAGGAACAAAGATGCAAACTAAGTATTGGACTAACAAGTTGTTTAAGTGAATGAATTTCATGGTATCAATGCAAGGAACAAAGAGAATACTAAGTTAAGGTAAAAATCAAGTTTGGATTTTGAAGACTAAGTAAAGATGTTTCATAAATTGGTATTGGAGCA
This sequence comes from Beta corolliflora, assembly GCA_947648045.1. Lineage (NCBI taxonomy): Eukaryota > Viridiplantae > Streptophyta > Magnoliopsida > Caryophyllales > Amaranthaceae > Beta > Beta corolliflora. The sequence goes on from CANSZD010000328.1 coordinate 211,796, forward strand.
GCATTGGAACAAGAGGACTAAAGCGAGGCTTTTTGTTTCTAGTTTCATTGTAAAGGAACGAGTAAGAATGGTAAGGAACTATGGCATTTTAGAATGAGAATGAACGTTTGTTCCTTTGTAAGGAACAGACGAACTGGTGCTTAACTAATAAGTTAAAGGAACTAACTATTAAAAGGAACTAGACTTAGGATGAAGCATTACAACGGTTTATTTATGTCAATTGAGTAATTTATGCATAGATTCTAGGTAACCATTTTATTTAAGGAAAAATCTGATTTTAAGGAAAATCTTTTTTAAGAAAAGATTTTATTTTCATAAAAGATAAATATCCTTTTCGGTTTTATGGAAAATATTTTTAAGATAATATTTTTGGTAAAAGGATTTTATTTTGGTTTTAATAATTAAAATACTTTTTAATTAAATCAGATTTTTGAAATAATGCTTTAAGTGGTTGCTAAAATTAAGGGAGCAGTATCATAATTCTCTCCCGCGTTTAACAGTGATCATGGAGATCATGGGTTGAATGAGGAACGTGTTCCTCCGGGTAAGGAATATCATGGGATAATGATTTTACCACTAACACATGTTTTAATCCCACGTTCTAAGTTATTACCACTATAAATACTAATGTCTAATTAAGTTCCAATTTGTGTCTGACCAAGTGAATTAGTGAGTTTAACTAAGTAAAGTGTCAGTGCCTTCATTCTCTCATAAAAGCCATTTGTTCTTTGCCTTCTTACTCTAATTTCACTGAGTTTATTTGATCAATTGTATTTTGGTTTTTTGGGTAAGGGGACTTTGAGTGAAGTTCTGTAAGAGAGAAGCTTTGAGTAAAGCGAGTTAAAGTGAGAAAACTTCAAGTGAAGTTGAGAGGAACAGCTGTTAAGGGAACAGTTGTTCAGGAACTTGAGTTTAGGAACTCAAGGTGTGGCCCGTGAGTAGAATTAGGTTGTAACAAAGTTGTTTGGCCTAATTAGTGAAAGAGTTGAGTTTAAAATCCCTAGTGGTCGAGGTTGTTTCTTCTTGTTGGGCCCAAGAAGTTTTTCCTCGTAGAAATCCCTTGTGTTCCTTTAGCTTGTTTCTTTGCTTAAGTTTAAAATTCCGCAAAAAGTTACGTTTATTTCTACACATACAATTCACCCCCTCCCCCTCTTGTATTGTTCCTAGTGAAATAACATATGCCTTTTTCAAGTCAACCTTCATCAACAACCCTTTTACCTGATTCCTATTTCTCCCAAATCTCTTTACCAAATCTTGGCAAAGCAAAATGTTACTAATAATATTCCTTCCAGTAATAAAAGCACCCTGGTTCTGCGATACGATTCCTGGCAAAATCTTCCCAAGCTTAGAGCAGATTAGCTTGGTAATTGTCTTGTATATAACTGAACAGTAGGCTATTGGTCTAAAATCACCAACTGCAGCTGGGCTTTTCACCTAGGGGATCAGGGTAATGGCTGTGACATTCAGCTCTTTCAGCAATTTTGTCTAAAAAAATCATGGATCGCATCTGTCACCTCTCTTCCAACTATGTTCCAGCTATATTTAAAAAAATAGCTAGAGTAGCCATCAATACCAGGTGACTTCTCATTTGGACTTGAAAAAAGTGCACTTTTAATTTCATCATCTGTAAACACTAAATTCAATTCTTATTGCTGAGCTTCATTGAGAATATTTCCCCTTGCAATGACAGAAGGTTCAACAAATTTGTTGTGTTATCGCACGCCCAAAGAATCCATGATAAAAGTCCAGGATTGCTTCAGCAACCTCACCTGAGTTGTTAGTCCAGGTATCATCCTCCTTTTTTATGGTATTAATCCTATTTTGGATTCTCCTCTGCTTTACACTCTGATGGAATGTTCTGGTGTTATCATCACCTTCTTGCAGCCATTTAATCTTTGCTTTTTGACTCAAGAAACGTGAATAGTTCATGTGTGCAACTTGATAAGCAATCCTGGCTTCCCTTTCATGTTCTCTAAGACTAAGATCTGCAGGATTATTGTGAAGGGCTTGCTGTGCCAAAATCATCTGATTATAACACTGGGAGTTGATCACAGAAACATCCCCAAATTGTGATGTATTCAAGTGCTTCAACTCCACTTTCAATCTCTTCAACTTGCTCACAACTTGAAACATTTTTGTACCTGCCACTTGCTGCTGCCAAACTTGAGAAACAATGCTAGTGAAGCTATCTGCTTGGCACCACATATTTAAGAATCTGAAAGGCTTCCTCTTGGCATCATCTGCATAGGACTTAATGATCAATGGACAATGATCATAGTCCCCTTTTGAGAGAATGGTCACTTCAGTCAAAGGCCAGTCATTAAACCAAGAGTCATTACCCATCACCCTATCAAGCTTGCAAAAAATCCTATTAGTACCTTCCTGCTTATTATTCCAAGTATAGTACTGCCCATAGGTCTTTAACTCAGCCAACTTGCAATCCTCCATACACTGCTTCATGTCAATAATCTCTCTTTCTCTAACTGGATTGCCTATTCTATCATCCAAAGAGATAAGAGCATTAAAGTCTCCCATGACTATCCAGGGATGATCAAGAGGATTTCAACCTTTTAAGTCATCCCATAAAGCTTCTCTTCCTTGTCTGTCATTCATCCCATAAACAGCAGTACACAAGAATTTTTTTCCTCCATTGACAACTTCCACTTCTGAGTGAATAATCTGGCTAGTACACCAAAGAATATTCACATGGACAGCACTTGGATGCCATCCCAATATGATTATTCCATTCCCATGCCAGTTATTATTAGTGGTGATGCACCACCCAGGACACACAGTAAGGAAAAAGTCACCTAAAGAGTGAGCTTTAACCTTTGTCTCTAGAAGACTAAACAGCCTAATATTGTGAGTCATCAAAAAATTCCTCACCTCTATTTGTTTCTTCTTGCTGTTCAGTCCTCTCACGTTCCAGCAAAGAACATTATACATCCATGGTAGGAGGCTCCCCCTCCTCACCATGTGGAACACCCATTTGCACCATCTCTTCTGTTTCTTTTCCATGCATTACTTCCTCCATTCCATCTTCCATTTCATCCAAAACAGCAAATCCATTCTTAATTTCAACTGGTTTAGGCACATGTTTAGGAGGTGAATGACCTTTAACCAGCTGAAATCCTTCACTATCCTTCTGTACTTGTTTCTGTTTAGGCACCCATTTTTGAACCTGCTTCACTTTTACTCTACAATCCATTTTGGTATGGCCAATACCATTACATTGGACACACTTAATGGGTTTCCATTCATAGCAAACAACCTGCTTCATTATCACCCCTTTTTCATTTTCAAACACAATATGGTCTGGGAATTCTTGATCCATTTTTGCCTCAATCATTACTCTAGCATACATCAATCTATCCTTACTGAGTGTGGATTGATCTAGTTTTATGGGTTTACCAATACCTGCAACTAGCTTAAACAGACACTTCTCTCCCCAATACTTTAAGTCTAGTGCAGGCAATTGTACCCACATAGGTACTGTTTTTTATGTCTTCCTTCTGTATATCCATTTCTGAATTCCATGGTTTCACAATCAAAGGTTTCTTGTCAAAGAAATGAAATCCATCATTCAAGATAAGATCTCGCTGTTCTACATTATGAAACCTAACAATGAAAACCCCCTTATTCACTTCAACAATCTTCTCTACCCCTTTTTTTGCCCAAATTCACCTAAGAAAACCATCCATCACAGGAAATGGTGGGTTGGCACCCATAACATAGCATATAACAGATGATTCCCAATACGTAATCTCATCTTGAACATCTTCTAAGTCAATTTAATGGCCTGTTGTGATTCTTGTTTATCATTCGTCACTTTTTCAAATTCAGGCATTAATTGACGAGGATTAGAGTTACCTTCAGCAATGGCATCCAAACGACTCTGGGTTTTTTTCATGATGGTCAACCATTCTGAGAGTTGTGCTTTCTCCTTCGATTGATTCATCAAATCTTCCAACGAACTTCGAGGAGAAATCGGTTCATCAAAACCTGGGTTTGGAATCATCAATGATTCAATTCCATGAAGCTCTGCCATTGATTTCTGTTTATGTCCAGGAATTGAACTTGTGGGCCCCTGTTTCTTCCGCTGGTTACCATTCTTGTTCTGAGAATTCTTCGCTTTTGACTTGGTTTTTCCTGCCATGGCGACGGTGTAGGATAAGGTGTGGGTTCCTTATCATGCGCCGAGAGAGAAAACAGGCGCGAAAAAAAAAACTACAATAAAAAAAAGGGTCAATTTTGGGTTCTGAGTATTTGGAGATGCTTAATTTAAAAGGAGACTCTCCATTGGTGTCCGAGAGAGTCTTTCATTCATGAGTTGTGGCCTTTCGAGGGTTTATTATAGGTGACCTGAGTGCTGCTGACATCCTCTGACCCTACAAGTTTTCCTCTCAGCTCTTTCAAGGTTTTTTACCATAGGAGTACAGTCACAAGTTGTGAGCTTTTAAAGAGTCTGTCGATACCTTTTGGCTTCCTGCATTATCTATGAATCAGATTGGCAGTAGGGATGCTTCTTCTAGTTTATGCTAGTGATTTTCATGAGGTTGTCATACTGTGGCAATTCCGAGTCATCTCCCATGACGTTCTCATCCTATAGGCTTCTCTTTACCCTTCGAGTTGGCCCTCAATGTCTTGATCTTTAACTTACTACTAGATGACCACATTAAACGAATTCTTGTTTGGTATTGGCATAAAATTATCTATAATCAAATTATGCCTTTTGATTGTATTTAAGAAGACCGTACTAAATTAAAGTTTGTGGATTATGCATTATGATAATAGAAATGAGCATGCAAAATTTCATAGAATTCAGGATATTATAGTTCACATCATCTTGAGGCTGCATATGTTGGAGCATCTCTTGTTGCTTTATGAGCAAAACTAAGCAACAACAACCTTTGATACAGGTTATGCCATTCAGTGGTGCAAAGTTTATAGTGTAAAAGAATGGAATGCTATCATACATAGAACTAGAAGAGTGCAAGTTTTTGGGCATCCAGCTTCATGGCTGCTTACATATAGAAGCTTCGGAGTTCCTCGAGGTTGCTTGCTGTTCCCTCGACTTCATGCACTGGATTGCTTCAATGCATGGTCAACTGCTTAGAAATACAATCATATATATACCCTAATTTAATGTGGATGCATTGCAAGCATTGATTTGATGTTGCAGTTAGCTAATTGAGAGTGAAATACTATGAACATTTTGGAGAAGTACATTGTGTTGTTGATGCACAGATATCTGGAGTGTTTTGGTTGCAACATATTCAAATGCTTTTACTTACTGCAATCTTGTGTTTTTGGCATCTAAATCGGTTGTTTGACATTGAAAGTTACCACATGAGTTAGATCTAGGGATGACAATGAGTTAGATCTTCTATGGTCTACTTCGATTGTACTTCATCTAGATTTATACTGCGAACCGTTTTAAACTAGTCTTGGACTTGTATTTGAATAAGTTTGTTTAATTTTGTTTTATATATATTGTTAACTAGGTTAAAACTTAATTTTGAAGTAAAATATTTTATCATTTATAGGTGTTTTTTTATTGGGGTATATATCATTTTTTCTTTATATGATACGTTGGTCCACCATTTTTCTTTTTTTTTTATTTCTCTGCTCTCTACCTTTTTCACTTTTCTTATTTTTACTCTTCATCCTTTCCACCTTTTTGTGTTTTTTCCCTCATCTATGTGCGAAAGTAAATGTCTTAATTAAACAAAAAAGAAATGAGTATTTCAAAGACTAAATTACTCTAACATGGTCTATCGAAGGTAGATATGTTGTTTGTGGATGATATTGTATTGTTGGAGTTGATTATAGGGGAAATTTCGAGTGATGGAGGCAACAAGTTAAAAATTTGAGTACATGACATTGGATGATAAGAAGTTGTCCATTAGCACGTATTTGTAAATACCTTGGGTCTACCTTGGAATTAAAATATTTACCAAGATGTGGCTCACAAGTTATAAAAAGTGTTACTTGAATTGGAGTAGACCTTATAGAGTTGACCTGAACTCAAATACCTGAATCGAGACACGATTCAGATCTAGAGCGATGACTTAACTCCACCATAAATCCGAAATAAATCAAAACCGACCTGAAATTAACTTGACCTTATACTCAAGTGATTTGAACCAGTTTGAGCCAAACAGATTGCAAAATCGAATTTTATTGACTCGAAACACATGAGAATTGAACCAACAAGATTTGGCTAGAATGATTTAATATGTGTATTGTACGAAATTTATTCTTATTGGTTTTGGGTAGTTAAAACCAATAACAAATTGCTTGGAATGTAACTAGTAAATACTATAAACATTAAAGATATGTTTTAGATATATATAACTTATTTATTAGCCTAAGTATCTTTAAAACAAATACTCTTTCAAGTTTTTATTAGTTTACGCACTTCTTTTAGGCACAAAGTTTCAGGAGAAATAGGTATGTGGGTCATCAAAGGGAAGAGAAAACATTAATTTATTGCATATTATTTGAAGTTAATGTTGTGGCCAAGAGAAGTTGAGTGAGAAAAACTTTATTGTAAAGATAATAATTTAAAATTGGTAGGACTATTCCAAAAACTAAAAAAATAAGAAGTGAGTAAGCTAATAAATGATAATTGGGTAAAATAATAGAGATCGGAGGGAGTGTGAGATATAATCATGCATTAAACCACCAAATAACCGAATTGAAACCTAAAACCCGAATGGATCCTAATCGATTTTCACCAATTTCAAAAGACCACAAGTCGTGAGTAGATACCCGGGCCCGAGCGATTCGAACCGCAAAAAAGCCGAATCAAACCGAAACCCGAATAGATTTGGAAATGGCCCGAAGTAAAACAGACTTGAAATGACCTAAACCAAAACAACCCGAACAAAACTCGATCAGAATAACCCGATTGCTAGGTCTAAATTGGAGTGGAGTAATTGAGATATTGTTCGACTGTAGCGTACCTCTAAATTTTATGGGAAATTTCTTTTCACTACCATTAGACCAACATTGTTAAATGAGGCCAAATGGTCAATATTTAAGAACAAACGCATTATTATACTCCCTCCGTCTAATTTTCTTCCTTTTATTATATTTTTCACGTTTGTCAATACACATTTTATATCATTACTATAGTTATATATTAGTAAAGAATATAAAAGTTTGATATTCTTATTGTATTCATTGAGAGAATTAAATAAGACCGTGATAACTATGTTATGTTGGAAATAATATAGAAAATTCTCTCAACATTCAAATAGTGTCAAAGATTCAAAATAGGAAGAGCAAAAGGAGTATTTCTCTTATATCACCAAGATCATATATATTATTACAATTATGTGTTTCTTATTATTTTTTCAAATTTAAATAATACTCCAAACTACGAAAAGTAATTGTCAATAATAAGTCAACATTTGTCCCATCCGCTAAAAATAAGTCATCTTTTGATTATTTCCTGAATAAGTCTACCTTTAGTACTTATCAATTTTAAAGAAGTTAAATTACAAATAATCTGACTTTTTTCTTTCTTTTTTGTAATTTTTAATTTCTTTTTGTTTTCTCTCCCATCCCTTTGAAGAGTTACACATATCATATTTAAGCGGTTAAATAAGTTAACAACAGGCAAGGACTTTTTAAAAACAGATTGGTATTAAAGGTTGACTTATTCAAGGATAATCAAAAGGGTGACTTCTTATTAGCGGATGACCTAAAGGTTGACTTATTCTTGACAATTTTTCCTTTTATATATTAATGTAATATGAATTTCGTTTTAAAGCAAATTTTGATCTCTTTTCAATATTATAAAAATTATAAATTTCCAAGTATATAGTTAACAAATATACTACCTCCGTTTCATATTAATCTACACACTTACACTTTTGACACTATTCACAAATTTCCCTTTGACTATCATTTGTGAATTATGGTTAAGAGAAAATATAGTCATGTGGGGTCTTGTTTGATTCGTCTCGATATGTAGTTTTAGAATATCGACTTTTTATATTTTTTGCAAATACAAAATTAGAGATATAAAGGCTCAAAGTAGTGCATCGGCATGCGTGAAAAGTGTAAGTGTGTAGATTAATATGAAACGGAGGTAGTACTACTTAATTTATTTATTATTGATTTCTCAAGTAATTTTCTTAGGGTTTTCTTAATATCTAAGATTGTTAGATTATTTTATTTTATTGTATATTTTTTGTTAATATTATTGTTGATTTTGTGTTGTTGTAAAATGAGATTTTTCAAGATCATTGTATTTACATACTTCCTCCGTTCTTTTTCTATTACAACAATTACCATTTTAGACATTCCACTGTTGGTAAAAAAAGAAACTACAGTTGACAATATTACCTTTACTTTATGTTAATAAAACCATCATTAATTACCCGAATTGCCTTATAAAGTTGCGTTTACTTTAATAAGGATTTATTTGTCCCATATTCTAGTTAACTAAAGAGGTACCTCTATGCTAAACTACCCATTTTTTATTTCCTTAAAAACCATGTCCAAACCAATTGTTGAAGTAGAAAAAAAACGGAGAAAGTATTTGTCATTATACTATAATTTCTAGATTTGTTATTTTGATATATAAATTTTATAATTTTTAATATTCAATTGAATATTGTAGCTAATTCTATTATTAAATGGTATCCCAATAACAGGTATGACTAACAATAGCTAATACAGTTTTAACATGAATAATACGCGAATGATACTTTAAGAAAGTAGAGGGTAATAATTTAATAGATGCGGGACGAAAGAATACTTTCTTAAAAATTGATAAGAATGACATGGCATGCTTAGGTGGAGCTCTTTATAATATTCTAAGGCTGTTTTATTTAAATCAAACTCTAATTTTTACATAATCCAAAACTCTAATTATATATATGTAACTTTATCGCTATAGATTTTAGTCAATAAATTTTGTTGCAATACTATATTGTTTTAGTTTGGTTGAGTAAGGTTGAGGTTTTGAAAGATAATATGTTTAATCCTGTAAATTGGACCTATAATCAAATGTTATAATCACATATAATACACTATACTTAATACTTATAGCCATTATTATATTTATCTAAAAAAAAGACTAAATAATGTCCTACAATGCATCTAATTTAATATATTTTCATGAGTTGTAAAACTATATTGTAAATAGATCCTATTTTGAAGCATATTTCAAGCACTCTCCAATGGTAAAAAAATTATAATGTTTTAAATTAGGTAGCAAAAGTTAAATTCAATTTACATAATATAATAATTTAGGTTGTTTATTCAAAACGCAACTCTAATTTCCCCCTATCCAAAACTCTTTTATGTATTTAAATATATGTAGAATTCCAATTTTTTTCAAATATTTAAAAAAAATAACTAAATGACATGACAATCATAAGTGGCGCTCTCTATTTCATAAATTGTATAACTATATTGTAAATGGAGCTTATTTCAAAGCATATTCCGAGCACTATTTAATGGTACAAAAATTATAATATTCTGAATTAGGTAGCAAAAGTTATACACAATTTACATAATATAATAATTTAGGTTGTTCATTCAAAACGAAACTCTAATTTCTGCTTATCCAAGACTCTTTATATGTATTTAAATCTATGTAGAACTCTATTTTTAGAAAAAAATAAAAATAAAAATTGATGACATGACAATCCTACATGGCGCTCTATATTTCATATGTTGTACAACTATATTGTAAATGGATCTTATTTCGAAGCATATTTTGAATGCTCTTCAATGGTACAAAAATTATAATATTCCGAATTATGTAGCAAAAGTTATACACAATTTTCATAATATAATAATTTAGGTTGTTGATTCAAATCCAAACTCTAATTTTCGCTTATCCAAATCTCTTTATATGTATTTAAATCATCTAGAACTCTATTTTTGTAAAAAATATAAATATAAATTGATGACGTGGCACTCCTACGTGGCGCGCTCTATGAGCTCGAAATATATTTAAAAAAAACTAATGACATGGCAATCTTAAGTGGCGCTCTCTATTTCATAAATTGTAGAACTATATTGTAAATGGATCTTATTTCAAAGCATATTTCGAGCACTATTTAATGGTACAAAATTATAATATTCTGAATTAGGTAGCAAAAGTTATACACAATTTACATAATATAATAATTTAGGTTGTTCATTCAAAACGAAACTCTAATTTTTGCTTATCTAAGACTCCTTATATGTATTTAAATCTATGTAGAGCTCTATTTTTTAGAAAAAAAATAAAAAGAAAAATTGATGACATGACAATCCTACATGGTACCTCTATATTTCATAAGTTGTACAACTATATTGTAAATGGATCTTATTTCAAAGCATATTTCAAATGCTCTCCAATGATACAAAAATTATAATATTCTGAATTATGTAGCAAAAGTTATACACAATTTTCATGATATAATAATTTAGGTTGTTGATTCAAATTCAAACTCTAATTTTCGCTTATCCAAATCTCTTTATATGTATATAAATCATCTAGAACTCTATTTTTGTAAAAAAAAATAAAAATATAAATTGATGACGTGTCAATCCTACGTGGCGCGCTCTATGAGCTCGAAATCTTGAGGAGCTCCCTAAGCTCCCGAAAAGTTCCTCCTTTATATATATATATATATATATATTGATATATTGATTGATTGTTAGATTATGTTAGATTACTAATTACCCAAGTGTACTCCCAATTGGTATCGTTGACAACAAACAATTGTTATCTTTTTTGTTTTTGATAAACAATTATTTATTATCATCATTGCCGAGTAGATAAAACCCATTAAATGTAATTCTTTTTTGTTTTTAAGGTACTCATTATTATCTATTGTTGATTGTTGATAAATTAGGATACAGTTTTTTTTGTTTCTTTGAGGGGCCAGAGCTTTAGTACGCTAAACTCTAACCCTAGTAGAATTCGGAGTCAGAAACCTATAAATACCAATTAATAGACAACAGATTTCACAATTCTCTATCCTTTCCCTCTCTGCGTTTGTCTTCATCTTGGGTAGTCCGCCGCTCATCCAATATCGCGAAATTTATAAGTGCACACGGTTTTTGCGACAAGGTAACAGAAACCTTATATGTACTGTGAAAATATAGTTTTTCATGAAAGTAATATAGTTTTTCATGAAAGTAAGTAGGAAACAAACTATCGATTTTTCCTCTTCTCTCTTCCTACAATTGTTTTCTTTTTCCTGTCAAAAAAAACAATTGTGGGAAGTGAGAAGAGGAAAAATCAATAATTTGTTTATGATATTTTTTTTTTAACAAAAATTAAAAATTGTAAATTGCGTGTAACAGCTGATTATGGAGAGAGTTTTGCCATTCAATTACAAATTCTTTTTTTTAAAATAAAATAAAGTTGATCATGTTGATTTTGAAACTTAATGTTTTCACATAAAGTAGTCAGTTTGTGGTTTTGTATTTTCACTATTATTTATTTTTAATAAAGTTGAGTTATTGTCTTTTAGGGGTTTGGTATCGCTTTCCCTCATAGAATAGAGATAAAATATACCTCCACACCTGATTCCATGTCTATAATATGTCATCTGGGCTCTGATAATGGTGGTTAATTAGAATGAGGAAGGACTCTCCCACACACCTTTATGGAACTAGAAATATTTTTTACTTGAGTAAATATTATTTTTATTGATTAAAATTGATATTTTTAGTTTTTATTTCTTATACTATTGGTTCTGCTAAGTAAATATGATTTATGAAAATTCAGGGTCTATATTATTCAACTTATTTTTCTCAAAGATTTTTGAATTTTTTCAGCACTTTTCATATATATTTTTTAAGATTTCTTATTTTTTCTAATACTGTTTCTCAATTTTTCTTATATATTTTGAATTTTAAAAAAAAAGATACATTTATGAATTTTTCGAACTCTTTTTAAATTTTTTATGAAAATACTCAAAAACTAGTTTAAAAGGATTTGCCCTAAAACTACTATTGTTGTGGTACAAAAAAGAATATAAAAGATAATTAAGGATCATAACACGATAACTTCTCTCATCTCCCGTAGTAGGTGGAAGGGGGTCAATTCTCATGGGGCATGGGGGTGGGGGAGGGTCGTTATTAGTTGATCCATTTGTGTATCCGACAACAACAAATATAAATGTATTTAAGATAGTTTTCCTTGGCGTAGATAGAGTCACAAGGGAAAATTATGTAGACGTAATTTGATTCATGTCTTTGATACCACCTCCCAAGACTTTGACATCCACAATAATTTAATATAGTTAATTGTTGTTATCTTTACTTCGTTAATAATTGGCTAAGGTGAAAGCTAAAAAATAAATCTAAGTTGTGATACCATGCTAGAGTGTGAAACTCTTTAGAAGTATTCTTCCATTGATCATATTTATAAGAGTTTACAATAAATTCTTGTTAAATATACTAATTAATATTATTGTCTGGTTTCAGATGACTGTTTGTGAAATATGTGGAGGCAAAGGATCGCCAAAACGCCATGTCCATTGCAAGGGATGTCAAGCTGCTGTTGTGCATAGGTATGGCATGACTTATATTTCCTCTGTTATAAAATAAATGAAATGCTTCTTTTCTTTATGTGAGAGCTTTTTGAAACGTTTATTTTGAGAAAATTAATCTCAAGTTCTTTTTTAAAAAAAATCTAATGTGAATTTATATTTACGGTCTCGAAGAATGAATACCATCATCATATTTTACTTCCTACCATTAATTCTTTTCAAGTGACACACTTTCCATTTATAAAAATGTCATGAGATATACATCTCAAAATGAAAAAAAACCTTCATTTTTGTTAGGACTTTTTTTAAAAAAACTACCTTATAAATTCATTATTTTCAAAAAACTACCATATGAAAAAATGTTGTTTAAAACTACTTTTTAAAACATTTATTTTTATTTTTAAGACCTACCTTTTGTCGGAGTTGGATGGTTGACCCAAATTTCCGGCATTGACCTATCACGTGACATGCACGTGATTTTTTTAATTTTTTAAAAGCTCTAAATTTTTCTTTTTTCCCCAATTTCATCTAATTTTTCACAATTTTTTCTCTCTTCCTCTGCTCTTCCTATACACTCTCTAATCTTCGAAAATATTATGTCTAAAATAATTGAAAGAAATCCCACAATCTTCAATTGAAAGAAATTCTTCTTCTACTCATCCTGCAAATGGGCAGAGAACTTCAGTAGCTACAACTGTGCAGCAGCAACCGCATCAATTATCTATTGTTGCGCCTTGATTTGCGGCGGTGCGAAATCCGCAGCAATACACAATTATTCTACTAGTGTACTTTTGCCAAAGACTTCTAATTAAACAACTACTTTAAACACTAATCGCTAACAACTACTAGTAGACAGCTAGCAGCTACCACAACACTACAGCTACTGCAACAACTAACAACTACTAGAACTGCTAGTTTCACCAAACAAACCCTTGGACAAGTCAGCTAAATCAGGGAGGCAAGCACAACCAAAACTACCTCTAAACCAAACAAGACAGTGGCAGAATTTCAAGAAAACCAATAGGAGCTAATACCAAAACATAAACTCTAACCTAATCTTTACCTTTATATACTGTCAAGATTGGGTAAATCTGAAACCACAAGATGGCGGCGACAAGGTAAGCTCCAATGAAAGGGTTGTCAAATTCCCTATTAAAACAGATCCGACAAACCTCAATTTTAGCACTTCTATCCCAATCAAGAAACCTTAACCCTAAACTTTACCTTTGCCGACGAGATTATTGAAGGTGGCGATTGGGAAAGTTTTGGAGAGAGGATGCCAGAGGTTGTGTGAAATTAGATCCCATTAATTCCTCCCCACACTGACTAGCGTAGCTGACAAACTAAAACAACAATCCGGTGAGAAGATAAACGAACTAAGAGGAGGTGAGAAGCGACAACGGCGCCGAGGTTTCTCTTTCTACTTTTCTGCCGGAAAAACGATTGATCTACGAGAACCCTACTGTTGGGCGACGATGGTGGAGCGATAATGGAGCAGGCTCGCCGACAACGATAGTGAGTAGTGAGCGCTCAGGCCGGCCACCAACGAGCCTATTTCGGGCAGCTGCTTTGCTAGGCTGTTTTGCTAGGGTTTTTTCTAGTGGGCATACATACTTTTAGTTTTGATATTCCGATTATTAAAACTCTAGATATTAAGCTAATAGTTACTCCCTTCATAAGGTATACCTACTTTGATTTTCATGTTCTCCAGGGCATATCTTTGACCATATACTCTTTTTGACTTATGGTATCTCCATAGACATAGGGTGCATAGAATAATTGTTGAACTAATATTATCATGGCCTCTAAATTTTGTAACCTGTACTTATGACGTTAATTTCTTAAAAAAATCATTAAATATATATTCATTATTTTAGTTTGAAACAATTAATATTTATAAAGCATACACAAAATAACATTATGTTCTTTATTCATCTTTCTTTTCAGCTATTGCATAGCAGATTGTTCTGTAACTAATAGTGAAGATATTAGTTGGTTGTGTGAAGCGTGTGATATTGAGACTAGTCAGCTTGCTCCATCATTCAGGAGGAGTGAGCGCATATCGCTCAAAATAGATCGAGAGGCTATGCGAAAGAAAACTCGAAGAAAGTGGAGAAATAAATTGAGTACTATTCAAGAGGTTGAGAAATCAAATTTAACTAAAAAGATAACTAATATTGTTCCCTTGGAGCAAGACAAAAAGGATGAAATGAAGGATGACAAGCCAATAAATCAAAGTTCAAATGGTTCAAATGCTATTGCTTCTAGAAGTATGAAAAAGAATAATATTTCTTCAATGTTCAAGCAAGAAAAGAGTAATTCTCATTCGTTTCCTTCTTCGTCTATAGAAATCCATGAGGACAATGTTGTAAATAGGACTCCATCTCGAGTCTTGCATGCCACCTTCCAAGACTGTACTAACTTTACTGATGGGAATATTACTCATGCAAATGACAATCATCAAGATTGCAAGATCGTGCACCCATCAAATAGTAAAAAGAGGAAGTTACTTCATAACAATTGTTTGAACTTCTACAATATGATAGATGAAGATGGACAAGGGAAGATTCAGAAGAAAATTGAATATGTTGATCTTAGTACTCCATCATGTGCTGCAAAACCCAATGAATGTGTCTATGATTCACCAATAACTAATGCAATATGGAGGTATTTTAGCTTTTCTTAACTTGATTCAAATATATTTTACTTGATCTTAATATCATAATTACCTTCTTCCATATTGCAACTGGTCTCTTGTCAAACGATCTGACCCAGTCAAACCACCAATTTTTTATAAATTTTGCTTCACTTTTTAAGTAATTTTTTATAACTTTCTAAAATTTAAGGCTTCTATGTATAATTTTTTATATATAACGTTTACAATAATTTTTTTTTTGAGGGGACGTTTACCATTAATTGTGCACCTAATAGTGCTCGAAGATGTAAATTGTGTCACGAGTATTGTTATGTTAATACATTTTTTTAACTTCATGTTTACAGGGGAAGTTGCTGCATAAGAAAATATGATTATCAACTATCTTTCAGATTTTCAGCTCATTTTTCAAACAAAACTTCGCGGAAGATACATGTAGCAGCCCATGCACTACCAGAGTTGATCAACTTTAAATTATTGTCAAAGAAAAAAGCATGGCCTAAGACCTTTCAAAGTGCATCACCTACAAGTGATGATATTGCTCTATATTTCTTACCAATGGATGAAAGGTAATTACTATAAAACTTTACTAATGTATTAGCTTTTTCCTGATCTTCTAATGTTTTCTTTAATTTATTATTGTTGAATAAGGTAGGAATGAACATTTATACGACAACATGCTGGAAGAGATGATTGAGCATGATCTTGTTTTAATTTCCAAAATCAATGGTTTGGATCTGTTACTCATCACATCGCGTGAATTGCCCCGAAATCAATGGAGTAAGTCTGAAATGTAGTTTTATAGAATTTTTTCCTTAGATATTGTCAAAAGGAGTTTTAATTCCCTCTATGCGCCAAAGTTACAATTATATATCCCTGCATACCATCCACGTAGGACAACACACCAGAAAAATAATTTTTTTTTTATTTTCGACAAAACAAACTGCTACTCGAAGTAGCGGTTAATATTAAGGCACACTGCTACTAGTAGTAGCGGTTAATAAGGGAAAACCGCTACTATTAATAGCGGTTAACAAGGGGAATTTCCTGTCAAAAAAAAACAAGGGGAGTTTAATTAAAACATTAAGAGGTATTTTTCATGCCTCTTGCCCAACTGAGCAGACACGAAAGCTAGAGAAGGAACGAAGGCTAGGCGGTGGTTGGAGCTCCAGCAACGTGCAGGTAGGGGTGTTCAAGAACCAGTCCGGACCGGACCGAGTCTACCGGTCCGGTCTCCGGGTTAAGAAATTAATTTTTTCGACCTTTGGTCCGGTCCGGTCCGGTCCAAAACCCTATAAAAACCAGTCTTGGACCGGACAGGTTTTTTGCTTAAAACTATGCATCAAATCTTTAAAAATAATTAATATTATTCTTCATAAGTTAGGAAAACTATAATTCTATGATTTTTTTAATATTAGATTTACAAAAAAAAAGACGATAAAATGATTTTTCCTCTATTTTTTTTTTCAAGTATTTCATAGTATAATTAAAAAAAATTAAAATTTTCTAA
Source organism: Beta corolliflora (assembly GCA_947648045.1). Lineage (NCBI taxonomy): Eukaryota > Viridiplantae > Streptophyta > Magnoliopsida > Caryophyllales > Amaranthaceae > Beta > Beta corolliflora. Next base: position 228,474 of record CANSZD010000328.1, read on the forward strand.
ATATATTCTAAAACCGGTCCAAATCGGTCCGGTCCGGGGTATGGACCGGTTTTTTCGGTCCGGTCCGGGTCCGGTCCTAGTTTAACCGGTCCGGTCTTCGGTTCTTAAAATTTAATTTTCCGGTTTTCGGTCTGGTTTGGGTCGGTCCAGTCCAGTCCGGTCTTAGACCGATGAACAGCCCTACGTGCAGGAGGTGGTGATCAACGACGAGAAGACACGGCGGCAGGGAGGTGGTTGGGTTGAGGTGCCTATATATTCTTAGGAGAAAGATATAGAGCAGCGAGAGAGAAAGAGGAAAGAGTTGGGCGAGAGAGAATGTGAGAGGTTTAGCAAAGATGGTTCAAGATGAACTCGGCGCGATCAATGCGAAGAGCAACGAATTTGGGAGCTATGCATCATCAATTGGTGGTAGTAACTGCTTGAAAGGGGTAGATACTACCAAGTTTATCCGGAGAGGAAGAATGAGAGGCTAAGGAATAAACGAGAATGAGTTAGGGGATGATGAGCCAAAAATCAAAAATTGCTTACAATTTGGGTGTTAAAGTTGATTGTTCAACCAAGAAAAAGGATTCAAAAAAGAAATCCGAGAGCTTGAAGAAGTCCATAATGGCAGTAGAATTACTATGTGGATCAAAGCCATCAACACCCGAGGTACGCATTGAGGAATACCACCAAGAAGCCTCCTCTTCTAGTGCTAATGTATGTCGAAGAGACGACGAGGGCGAGGAAGGGTCCTAGTTTAAGGGAAAACAGAGGAGCGAGAGGATGGTGTAGGGTGGTAATCCGAAAAACAAAGGAGATATAGGGTGGTGTAGTGCGAAAACAAGGAAGCTTGTGGGGGAATTTTCCGGCGAAGGTAGGGAATTCCCGTGGGATGAAGATGGTGGAAGTAAAGTGGTGAATGTGTGGTGGAAAGTAGGTGGGGTTTGTTGATCGTCAATTCCATGGTTTTATGGGAGCAATGTGCGCCTAGTTTGTTGATTTGCAATGGAAGAAACATTAACCGCTAGGTGTAGCGGTTTGTATTAACCGCTACTCGGAATCTCGGATTATATTAGCGAAGGCTTACTTTAGGTAACCGCCAAGTTTAAGTAGCGGTTCAAGTCGACCTACATGGACGGTATGAAGGGAAATAATTTTATGTTTGACGTAAAGTGGGAATTATAACTCCCTTTGACATTATCTAGGGAAAAAATTCTAGTTTTATATGTGCTGGTTTTTGGCAATCTGATAATATGAATGCGTTTATAATATCTTAAATCATTGCATTTTGCAGGATTGCAAAGGAAATACTATATGTGGGGGGTGTTTAAGCCAAATGGAGAATCACTTCTTCCAGACAAGGGTACATTTATCGGAAGCAATAATGTAGTGCTTGATAATATTGCACTTAGTAATTACAAGAGTAGCGAACAAAGGAGTCTATGTAAAACAAATTTCAGTGAATTCTCTTCCTCATTGAGTCCTTGTACGGCAACAGCTTCTTGATCAATTCAACAAATTTCTTATGTTCATCATAATGGTGTAAAATGCTTATTTAATTAAAAAAGTAAAATGTTTTTCTCGTTTAAAGTAATTTGTGTTTGTTCATGAACAATAAGCTCTATTATATGATCACGAGGCTATATAGTATATACGGTATTTTGATAGAAATTGTTTAAAGATAGTCCTCACAAAGATATATGGTGTCACAACTCACAAGTATTGTGACATATACGGTCAAGTAAATATATGATGGGATAGAATTCCTCATCGAGACCTTTTCAAGCGCCAGTATTGAAAGACCTATTTGCCCTATGTGCCAAGCACACCTGGTTTGGGCCCTAATCAGCCCTACCCAAACCTTCTTGTCCTTTGAGTCTACCCGTGAGCGACTAAATGTCTTTAGAACCAATACCACCCAGGTTAGAGGTCTTACTTGGAGTACCTTCTTCCCCTTTGTCTGCTTTGAACTGTGGAAAGAAAGGAATAATCAAGACAAGCCCAGACCCGACCTTGTGCCGGTCCAAAGTGGGCCTCAGCACAGGGCCTCACAATTAGAGGGGGCCTCAAATTTTTTTTTAAAAAAAAATCTTTAAACTAATCAGCCCAAATTTGTCTCTCTCCTTACTTTATCTATCTCTCTCCTTACTTTTCTCCTCTACATCTGAACTTTTTCTCTAACTCTCTCAACCACTACTTTTTCTCTGACTCTCTTAAAGACTCTCTCAAGTCTCAACCACTGTACTTTTTCTCTCTCCTCTTTTTTTCCCATTTCAAATTTCATTCCGTCTCATACTAACACAGTAGCACCACACCCCCAACTTTCTCTCTCTTCTTTCCTCTCTAATCAAGAATCAAGAATCAAGAACTAAAACTCAAAATCAAAACCCTAACCTACATTGTTATGCCATTCATTTTCTTTGGTTTTTCATGCTCTTGTTAACGACACTCTATCCTTACTATCATGTTGATTCTACCATTGACAAAGTACTATTGAAGCTACATTTCTTCAGGTATTCTTTGCGCTACAATCATACGCTTGTTGATTGTGAATTTGTGACTCTCACTTTCACCTCTGTTTTTGAATTTTTTACTTTAATTCTTTACGAAATTTCATTTTATCTTCGTTTCTTTAGATCATTGTGAAAATTGGCAAAGAGTACGGCCGCCTCGTCGTTATCGTCGATGTTCTTGACCAGAACAGAGTATGCCAATTTTCTCTCTCCTCTTTTTTTCCATTTCAAATGCTCATTTCAATTTGTTTATTTGCATGTATTTTGATGAGTGAATTTTATTGTCATACTGTTATTTCATGATGTGTTAGATTTAGTTTTATTTTTTTGAATATTTTTATGTTAAGAATGTGGATTAAGGTTAGTTTGGAGTCGAAGGATTGTTTAGTTATTTTAATTATGCTTTCACGATTTAGAAAATATGATTCCGGGCATGAAAAACGTAAAAAGAAAATGAGAGTTGAAAAATAATTTGCTTTTGAATTTTTATACATAGGGGCCTATTTTTTTATATCAGCACAGGGCCCCTATATCCTTCGGGCCGGGGCTGGACAAGCCCCATGCTATTCACCAAGGATTGCAAGAGGCTAGCCAGAGAAACATTATATGCATTGCACTCCATTCAGATTGTCAAAAAGTCGTACAAGCTATAAATGCAGATGTAATTTATGAGGATGTATGTAGTGATATCATACTTGATTGTAGGGAGATGGGGCACTATTTCCAAACAATGAGCCTAACTTTCGTTAGACGAGAAGATAACCAAGTAGTTGACAAGTTGGCTAAGGGTGATAATGAGCTCGGCATGTTCGCAAACAGTTCGAGCTCGACTCGGTCAAAACTCGGCTCGTGGCATTGGCACGCATGTAAATGGTCATCATCAATGGTAAACCCTCTCATTAGAACCTTGAGATGCCTTTAAAAGAAGTTCATTAAGATCAATATGTCATAAATGGTTTAAGCATTGTTTATCCTGTAAATTAAAAATAATAAGTCTATATTGATCTTAAATCACTTACTTTTATGAACTTTAATCATAAAAGAATAAGGAGTTTGTACCAAAATAAAAGAATTTAGGATATGAGATCATTTTATATTAGAATGTTTTTCTAATTATCTTTGGGGGAGCCCCATATTGATTTCTAGGACCTCCCAACAAACATCTTATTGGCTGTTAGTGGGTCTATAAACCAAATATTCGTTTAGACAACACTGTTTTTTCGAAAAAGACAAAGCTCGTCTTGTTGCACTCATTAACATGAAACTAGAATTGAAGATTTCATAATAAATATATAGTTTCCCGGTCGCCAAAATGATTATTTTCGGTAATGTCCTTGTTGTTGCCTAGAAACGGGATGTCCACTCATTTGACGTCAATAGTACAGTCCTTCATGAAATCGTGTATAGGCGTTTGCCTCGGGATGTTCTTCTCCTTCTTAAGGTGTGTAAGCTCCGCAAATTACTCTATGGTATGTTACGCGACAATATCTCTTTCTAAACTATCCACTCGAAATTAATAATACTAGTTTTTGAGCCTCGTAAGATTCTTCGAGTTTTTGCATGGACAATAACTATTGTAAGGCTAGACTGATAAGTGGGAAATCGATCGAATTATGAAAGTAATGATTGAATTTATCATTTGCTAGCTCGAGCAATGCCCTTGGTCATGGCATATGATTTCATATATATTACATTTAATAAAGATTTGACCCAATTACCCATACTTTTTGCATTTGGGGTAGGTAAAGTGAGGATAAAATGGTCAAATTGCCCCAAAACCTTTACCAAGAAAGGAAATGTTGCAACTAAATAAAAACATCTATAAATAGAAATTATTGCAACTAAAAAAATAGAGGAAGTATAAAGTTGCCAAAAAAAAGTGTAATATAAAATTGTTTCACAAAGTTTGAGATTAAATTTAGTTTCATCTAACTTGATCTTATAATCTTGTTTAAAAGTACTATCTAAAAAATACTACTATTTTTTATTTTATAAATTTACACAAAAATTAATTAACCAACAATCGAGTGTACTAAAAAGGAGTTTTTTTTGTCTCCAAAAAAGGTGAACGCCTCCCTCTCCCTTTTTCTCTCTTCTCTCTCCTCTCTCACAAAACCCTAATTTTCAACCTAGGGGCTACCGCCACCCTTTTGGGCGGTGGTAAGCCCATTTCTCTCCTTTTGTTACTAGTTTTTATATTAGTGTTTCTAATAAACTTATGTCTCTCTAATGGAGAGTTTTTCTACCCATATATTGGGTTATATCTACCCATATATTGGGTTTTATCTCTCTCCATGTGAGAGTTTGGAGGCTTTGTTTTTTATTTTTTGTGTAATTCAAGAGGTTGAATTTTGATCGAAATTTGTGCGGAGTTGCAACGGATGTCAGACTCCCGTTTATAATCACTTGAATTGAATCCGGTTTTACTTCAAAACTACAAAAGATCGATAGACCCCTTGTAAAAGGTCGCATCGTACATCATTGTCAAAGACGATGGTTTTTGTAAGTGTTAGATCTACTCAACGATCGTGGTTTTGTCATATTAGAATTGTATTTATTTCATTTTGATATGTATTTATTAGTTTTGACTTCTATTGTAGATGTCGTATGACTTTGAATCAATGAATCAATTTTAATTTTAAAAAAAAAAGAGTGTACTAAAAAGGAATTAATGTGCATGGCACCCTTAGGATATTTGGACAATTATCACAATAAGTACACCTTTAGTAGCTTAGTCAATTTCACATGAAAATTGCTTCTCTTTTCTTTACGCCCACTTTCATCGATACATTAATTTGTTGAGTCCACTCATGGTACACCCGGGTGTACCATGAGCATGGTACACCCAGGGGTATTTTTGCAATAGATTAGAACTTCAAGGGCACGTTGGTAAATTCCACAGCATTAAATGACAAAAATAAGCATCTAAATTTCAATTTTTCTCTCTCTCTCTCTCTCTCTTCCTTCCAAACCTTCCAAAACAACAATGGAGGATTCAACTCAACCTTGCGGATCATTAATGGCGGATTCAATTCAAACATCTCGAATCGGAGTTGCAATTTTTTTATTAAAAGCAATAACTTCTATTAACGATGACTCAGAAGCTAATTTAGCTCAATTTTGCATATCAACAATGGCGGATTCAACTCAATCGTGCGAATCATTAATGGCAGAATCAATTCAAACATGTGAATCATTAACACAATTGCAGTATTCTTCATTCACTGAATTACTTACTGTTGTCGTCAAATCAGAACCTAATTCAGGTAAATTTTGCCCTAAATTTATTTGATTATTGATGCAATTTATAATTTTGCCCTAAATTTTTTTTTATTATTAATTAGCATGTTAATAATTATGCAGGTTGCTCATTTAATTCACACATAAGTATCTAATGTTAACAATGTCGAAATAGAATGAGCATTAATGTTAATGCTCATTAATTAAATAACAAAAAATTTTGTTCATTTAATATATATTCCCGTGCTAATGCTCATTAATTGAAAAAAGAAAATGATTGTTCATTTAATACCAATTGCTTATTTACTACAATTTGAAACTACAATGAGCATAAATTTAATGCTCATTAATCCAAAAATGAAATTTTTTGCTCATTTCATACTCCCGCCGATTTATGTAATTTTAATGTTGAATGAGCATGCTCATTATCATTTTTTGTTCATTATCATTGTTTGTTCATTAATAACATAATGCATATTGCTCATGAACATTGAAGTGCTCATCACTTAGTTGAATTGCTCATGAATAACATAATAACAATTGCTCATTCGAAAAATATATATATATTTATAATTGGAATAAAAATGAGCAGAACTTAGTACTCATTACTTAGTTAATGAGCAAAATTGTTTGATCATTTCAAAAATGTGCGGGACTATATTGTTCATTTGATCATTATGTGTTTTAATTGAGTATAAGAGAACATATGGTTTGCTCAAGTATAATTGTTTGCTCATGGGTACCACACAAACATACTTACTGCTCATTATGCTTGTTTTGCTTGTGTTTCTTTTGCGTAGTTGACCCACCAAATGAAGATGACACCATTTATGTACAAGAATCACAAGAATATGAGCTATTGGGTAAAACTGTGAGTGCGAAGAAAAAAAAAGGCATATGAGATCTATAATGAGTATGCTTTTAGAATTGGTTTTGCGGTTCGTCTTTCAAAGTTAAGAAAGCGACAAGTGGAGTAATAAAGGGTAGAGAATTATGCTGCAATAAAAGAACGAAAAGGCGGGAAAAAGCCGATAAACAATATACAAAGCTTGACTAAAGAACGAGGATGCAAGGCAATGGTTTATTTTGAGATAGATAATAACAACCAATATGTTGTTGTACGACATAAAATGGAGCACAACCACACATTCTATCCACGTGGCTTAGTGCATCATGTAAGATCTCAACGGAGTATAACACAAGCTGAAGTGAACTGTCTAGCTCACTTGAGGAGTAAAGGTGTAGGTGTAGCAAATGGGTATCGTTGTTTGAAGGTGGAAGGAGGAAGCTCTCCGCCCTTGGCTTTAACTTGCAAGATGCATACCAAGTCATTTTTAAAGGAAAACAAAAAGAACTTTGATGGAAGTGATGCAAACACTTTGATAAATTATTTCAAGTAAAGAAAAGCAAATGAGGATGATTTCTATTATGATTATGAGATTGACACGGATAGGTCACTATGTAGCTTTTTCTGGAGAGATAAGACAATGAAAGCAGATTACATAGCCTTTGGTAATCTACTAGTGTTTGACACAACATATAATACAAACAAGTATGGTCTTGTATGTGCTCCATTAGTTGGGATGAATATCCACACCCACAATTGCATGTTTGGATGAGGATTCCTCCTAAATGAGAGGATATCTTCCTTTGTGTGGTTATTCACAACATTCTTGAAATCCATGGATAACATTCATCCAAAAACAGTCATGATGATCAAGCTCTTGCAATGGCTTCAGCTATTTCTAGTACTTTTCCGGATGCAAAACACAGACTATGTACATGGCACATAGGTGAAAATTCAAATAAACACATCAGGCATTTAAGGAATATACCTGAATTCTTGACTAAGTACAACATTGTCATGAAGAAATGTCACACAGAACAAGAACTCGAATACCATTGGAACAAGTAAGACTTCTACATTTCATAAATATTTTTGATTTATATTATGTGTTGATGATGTACACAACACTGACATCATATGAATATCCATATATGGATCAGATATGTTGTACATTATGCCCAATGAGTTGTACAAATTTCTTCAAAATGAGCATATATTCTGCCTAGATTTGCTGAACTTTAACTAATGCTTTACCCATTTTAATGGCGGGATGGTAACATAACATAAATGTGCAATTAATCCATGGCTCTTACAAATTTATAGTATAAGGGACAAATGGTGTCGTTGCTTTGACAAAGACAGATTTTCCGGAGGTGTATTATCTTCCCAAAGGAGTGAATCTACAAATCATTCCTTGTCGAGGAGACTGAACAAGAGCACGTGTTTGTGTGACTTTTACAACGCATTTTGTGAAGTCAACGGTGAGTGGAGAAGCAATGAGGGAAAAGATAATGAAATATGTTGGGAGGGTTATCCACAAATTGTTGTGCCCTATGTGAGTATTTTCCACTATGCCTCTTGATAAGTGCATATTCTAACATCATTTAGTTGCATATTAGGGTGCATTTTCATGTAGCATTAGAGCATTTACATTGCATTTTTGCATATTTAGTTCCCTTTTTATAAGCTACGGTGCTTTCACGGGTTGTTTGGTCTTTTGATGTAATCTCGGGTACTTTGGACTCCTTTTTTAGGATATGATGATTGAGGCACTTGTATGACCTTCAAAACGATATATCATGTGCCCAAAACGGATTGGAATTGAAGAATATACAAAGGACTTTGTGTACTTGTGCGAAATATGACACCTTTGTACTATTTTACTCATAACTTTTGACACAAAAATTATAATAAGTTGATTCTAATTGGGTTGTAAACTAGACTTCAAGATCTTTTCAACGATATATTACATGTGCAAAACAAAGCTCCAGATCAAAAGTTATAGTTGTTCGAAGTTGAGCTGAAGAATCTTACGGTTACAGGTCAACACGTCCGTGCCATTTTTGACACGTCCGTGTTGCCCCGATTTCTTTGAAGCGAGAGCTTATTTTCGTGCACTAGTTTGTATGGTTACAGGTCAACACATCGGTGTCATTATTGACACGTCCGTGTTGGTCCGCTCCATTACGCGTTTTTGTTATGTCGGTTTTATTATTTTAGGAAGTTATAAATACTCTTTTTAATTGTTTACACTGGAGAGAGTTTTATTGTATACACTTTTAGGGTTTTTAGAGAGAGAAGTTAGAGAGAGAAACTTGTGGATCTTCATTGTTCTCCAAGACTATACCTTTCTTCCATTAATTCAAGTATTTATTTTCTCTTTCTTTTCTCTTGTTAATTATTATGAATTGTAATTATTCTTCTCTAGTTTCTTTATTTATTTCAATTATGCTTGAGTAGTTCTTTTTATCTATTGTTAAGTTGAACCCTAGTATGAATTGATTCATGATTATGCCTTTAAATTCCCAAATTAATTGTTTAATTGTTTAATTGTTCTTGCTCAATTGATTGTGCATATTCCAATACTAGATTAGGGATAATTAGTATTGTTATTATTCCATTGACTTGATCACAACGGGGTTGGGTTTTGACGGATTTGGGTATTTCAATTAAGGATATGAAATTCTCCACTAAAAGTAGGTAGAATGGATTGTTAGGAAGTTAGAGTGCCGCATTTAATGTCTTTAATTTGCATGATTCCACGGGAGTAGGCTTGAGTGCATATTAGAGAAGCCATAGATACTCGGGAGAGGTTTATGGTATTTTATAGGGTGTACTTTTCCTTGTGACCATTTAAATGATTAGTTTGGGGTAGGAATTATTATTGTATTAATTCATGCTAGTGGGGATACTTAACTTTAGAGTCTTTTATTTTGATATTGATTAGTATAGTTTATTCCACCATTATTCTTGATATTAATATCCTTTAGTCTTACCATTATTTAAGGGCTAATCATATAACAACTTTCTCTCTGTGGAATCGACCCTGACTTACCCTACTACATAGTTAGGAGGTTAGTTAGGTTATTTATTTTTGTTAGGTGCGCGACACGCCTATCACCTCTAGAGAATATACTATTAAAGCCTATAAGATTTTTCAGAAAGAATTCACAAATGGAATGTCTTTTAGACACGAATTGCTTTCAAGAGATAATAATATCCTGATATTTCTAGTTCTCAAATCAAAATAGGATATTTTTGGACATGTTGTGACTTATGATGAAATCAACAACAATGTTTGTTGCACTTGTCAAAAGGTTTGAGGAGATTAGATTCCTATGTAGGCATATACTAAGAATTTATCATATGTACTCTGTTGAAACAATACCAAGTGTCTTCATGTTAAAGCGTTGGACAAGAACCGCAAAACCAGCAAATAATGAAGCGCTTTGGTTTAAAAAAATTGGTGATACAACGGGGGTTGTCTGGAGACTCCAAATGCAAAGAAAGTTTCACAAGTTGTTATGTGCTAGTGATGAAAATTACCAAATGTAGAGAAATCGGTAATGAGATATTCAACAATGCAATATTCGAGGTTGAAAAGCTGATTGGGAACATATACTTTTCAGATGAAGAAGAGCAAGAATAAGCTTTATAAGATGAAGATATGATAGCCAACCCGAAAGGAAGAAGAGAGAAATACACAAGTAATGAAAGAGCAAAAAACATTCTTGAAATCAAGACCACATCGGCTAGAAAGTGGAAGCAAACATCAAATAACAAAACAAATCAAAAGAAAAAGTAAACAAAAGATGAAGATATCAATGATGAACTCCCAATAGTGCCATATTTTCCTGTAGATAACCATATTTTCTTGTAGATAACATAAACATATAATACCTTTTTTTATTCTTTTGATTCTTTTTGGAATTTATTTGTTATGTTTAGGAACTTGATAAATGAATCTTACAATGATTCAAGATACTCGTAAATGAGCATGAAGAATTTTGCTCAATTGTTGAGTTGAATGAAAATAGATGTCGGTTACTTGTTGCTAAATTCATTCTCCAAAGTTACTTGCTCATTAGCTCAAAATGTGCAAGTTTGTATGTTCATTTGTTAAAATGTGCATTACTATGTTGATCATTTGATCATTATGTAATTTAAATGTTTGCTCATTAGCTCATTAGATTTTGCTCATATGTGCAAAATAATATTATTGTTTGCTCAAATGATAATAACTAAGGACATTATATTAAAATGAACAATATTTTAAGTTCATTTGGAAAAATGAGCATTAGTGTGTTGCACATTTGTAGACTATATGCTTTAATTGAGAAAAGAGCATATTAAATTTTGCTCATATGTGAAACATAATATATTTGTTTGCATATTTAGACAATTAGTTACTCAAAATGATAACAAGAATATGAACATTATACACAAATGATAACAAGACTAAGAACATTAAACTAAAATGAGCGAGGATAGTATGTTATATAAGATCAAAAATATATGCTCAACCAAATATTTTCTTACAACCAACACATAAAATGTATTCAAAAGAGTACTACTAAGTAACTCCAAAAACCAACTATATTCTTTCATCCATTATAACCCATAAAACTCCAAAAAGTATTCAACTAGTTAAACTTATTTAAACTTCATCTTCTCAAACATTGCTTTGAGTTCATTTGCATCGTTTCCGACAATCTCAGACAATATTTGTTACGGAGCTTGTTGAACACTTTCACTCGCAAGCAAGTAGCACAAATCTAGTGAGCTATACTGTTCTCAATAATTAGAGAGTAAAAATCAGTTTATAAGCTACAAACACTACTGTACTTACATCATTTTTTTTTCAATCCGCAATCAAACTTAATCCCCTTATATCATTCCATATGCCTCATGACACATATACCACAATTAATATGGTCATCACTTGTGCTCCAATCCATATTTACAAAAGAGACTTTCATATTAGTTACATCCTTGGCCATGGTTAGACCGTGAACATTTTTGTATTGTTTTAGCAAGGATGAAATTGCAGATTTCTAAACAAAACAAAAACAGATAAAATGAATTACAATAGTGAATCAAACAACCAAACAAAAGCATCAAAATAAAATAAATGCACTTAAGAATATGAAACACAAGACAGAAAACATACAAGTTGTGTTGGAACCTTCTTGTAATCTGTTGAATCGAATGCGATCCGGAACTTGCATTGCCTCGTTTACAAAATTAAAACAAATCGAGATAGTAGTGGTCATTTTGAAAAAACTTGGAAAGAAGAAGAGTTAAATATCTTGTAGCTTAAAACAACTTGCATCAAACTATTTTCTTGCAACTTCGACAAACATCTGATTCTTGGACTTGACATCCTCTTTTTTGTACTTCTGAATAATCTCCTGCATTGTAGAAATGATTTAGATGAACACAAATAAGATCAAAACAAATTACATAAGCTTGTAGAAATACTTACACAACACTGACGTTTGAAGAAGAACCATGCTGGAGAGTTTTCTGATTTAAACTTCTCTTTATGGTTCAAAATGACACACCATGCATCAATTACAAAACCATAAACAGGCTTATCTACTTGAAGTGTTTGGAGTTGTAAGTTCATAACAACTTGTTGGAGCACTATCACCACCATGTTTGCATTCAAAACATTTCTCATTGTAGTTACAAATAACAAAACTTAAGATCACACTTAATTCCAAGCATTGTTAATAAAGAAAAGGGTTATATGGTAAATCTAAGAAGTTGCGAATTGATATATGTTGTCTTTTTCTGTTGTTTGGGTTGTCTTTGTTGGGCTGTGCTTCTATATACATTCTGATCAAAGTAAGGACTTAAGGAGTATAGTTTAGTTTATGTTTCAAGAGCGCGGGAAAGATTTCGATGTCGATCAATCTTAGTTCAAGTTTTATCCTTATTCTAACTTTAGATACGTTCTTCCTCCCTCATCCTCAACAACTCCGTTAACTACTTCATTCATCAAAAACTACAACATATGAAATAAAAAGAGCAATTCCAATATGAATATGTTCATTTTCAAAGTAAGCAACATATATGTATAATTCTAACACTTTTTGCTCATAATAACAAAACATAATACCATCAATGAATTTGAAAAAAGTAAATTAAAAAACAATACGAGTAGAAAATAATTAAAACTTACAATCTCATATCAGTCGAGTTGAAAACCCACTCCAAAATGGTTTTCTGTTTAGCTGTCAACGGAGTAGTTATATTAACAACTCGATTTTGTATGGAGAGCAATCAAACATCGAAACTTTCACCTCCCGTTTCTCCACCTTGCGCTTCTTTGAAGGCACTAACTTCGAATTAGAAACTCCTCCTAGCCTTTCCTTTTCAAAGACAGTTTGAACAATCTTTGACTGACTTCGAGCAATATTCTTTGCTATGGTTGATGCATTGCACTTCCCCGTAGTGCTGTCAGTTTTGTTAGAATCCTCAGCTTGTACTTTAAGCTTTCTTGCATAACTCCTTTTTGAAACTTCTTGAATCACATTTGTATCATGTTTTCCTTGCACAACCTTATTACCTCTTGAAATCCTTCTCGTTTATTTAATCCTTATTCTAACTTTAGATACGTTCTTCCTCCCCTCATCCTCAACAACTCGTTAACTACTTCCTTCATTTTTTCATCAATGGAAAAAAAAAACAAAGCGAGTAAATTCGGATCATGAACAATTTAAAAAACATAAATATAAAATTATAGAACCTACGGTATTAAAAGTTATTACCTCGGTATCGAGTGGATGTTGGGGTTGTATCGGAATTTGTTGAGCGGCTAAAACACTTTCCTTTTCTATTGCATTAATCTCAAGGAAGTAGTGATTCAAATAAATTGAATGAAGGACCATCAGCACTAATGCACTTAGGTGGAACCACTTCGGTAATTGGGCAAGAACAACTTGCTCAATTGCTTCATCAATGGCTTGTAGAACTACTTGGATCCTTCCAATAATCTTCATCTTGACTAAATGAATGACCTTGAACATCCCGGTTCTCCATTATTGGCTCGGTGTAGCTTGTACATAGTGCGTAGGCCGCTTGTTGCAAATTTCGGATTGAATCATTGTTTGGAAACTTCAACAAAGACAATCTTGGATTTCTCTTGAAAATTCACCATAGCATGAGCAAGTTCTTTTGCAAAGACTAGCTAAGTCCATAATACAATCCTACAATCATGAACCAAAATAATAAAGTGACATACGTATACTTAACAATTTCAAAAAAAACATGCAAAATTGAAAACACATAAGCATCACTATACCTTTCCGAAATCATATTCGGTTTGGGACCATGGACCTTCTCTCTTGAATGCACTTGTTTATTCTTTGACACTCCATCCACAAGCTGTTGAAGGTGGCTCCTCAACATTTACTTTACTAGATGTTTCAACATTAGCCTCGTAACAACGGCCCTAAAATGATTGACAATACAAAATATAAAAGAAGCTTTAATAAACAAAATAACCAACCCAACATAACATAATAGGAAAAATTGACATAAGGGGTCCCAACTATTGGCCAACATTTTTAATAGGTTCCAAGTATCGATTATTCCGTGCGGGTCTCAACTTAGGAGGATCATGTTTTTCGTTGGGCCTAGCAAGTGACTAACTTTGTTATAGCAGAGTTTTCGGTCATGTGACCTCATTAAAAATCACGTGACCTCATTACTCTTCTTCCTTACCTTTACAGTTTACACCATATTCTCTCTCTGAGCCGCCATTGCTTTGTAACATAATCAAGCTTTGAGAAAACCTCATTTTTACGCTTTTCGGACTCGACATATATATGAGAATAAAGGGAAAAGAAGGAGAGAGATTGTCACAATTTAGGGGACATTTGGAACTGCAATTTCCAATCACAAAGCCATTCCCTCGATCAAACACTTCCACCACCTCCACTTTTCTACATCTCCTCACCCAGAATTCGGCCTCCTCCATTCAACCCGACCAATTCGTCAAAATCTCACCTTCCCTTCTTTAGAGAATACGCTTCTCTTTTTAACCCTTCACTCAAAATTGATCTCTTATCAATCATCCCTATTTACGCCTGAACTTCAAAATTCTCCCCTTCACCCATCGACTCGGGATTATGGGTGTCTTTGTTTCGAGTTCATCCTTGGTGGGTCATCCCTTTTTAATAAGTTTCGATAAATTTGCAAGTTTTAGATTTGATAGTCTTATATTCAACATTGCCGCCTTTGAATTTATTGACTAGTTGTTGAAATTCAATTGCAATTTTAGATTTTTGGTGTTGTGGCTTTTAATTGATTGAAGAGAGCTTGTGTAATTGAAAGTTTTGATTTTGGTTTTTGTGAAATCTTCTTTTGCGAGTTCAATTTATAAATGGGTAGGAAGAAAAATCTAGTGATAGACGATGATGAGTATTCGGTTGGGATTGAGTAGTAAATGACGAAAAGGTAGCCCAAAGTTCTACGAGTAGAGTTTGATGGGAGGAGAGAGGAAATAAAACGAGGAGGGGTTGGCGGCGGCAATCGGAGAGTGGTGATACCGGTGACATGGAGAGAACAAAGCGTGTCGCGTGTGCGGGGCGAGGTGGGAAACCAATTAACTTGTGCGAGTTGTGGAGGAGGACGAATGTTGTGCAAAGGTTGAAGAAGAAAGTGGGTCCCACAATTTTTTTAACTTGTTCAACCGAGTTAAAGGTCATCTAAGCCCAATAAAAGACACAACCCTCCTTAGTTAAGCCCTGCACAGAATAATCAATAGTTGATACCTATAAAAAATGTTGGCCGATAGTTAGGACCCATGGTGTCAATTTTTCCAACATAATATGTAGTCTGAATAAAAAATGAGCAGAACTTGGCTCATTGACAAAAAACACAACAATAACATTACACTAACAGATAACCAATCAAAACTAAATACATATAAGAATAAATCAGATTCTAATACAAGTTGGAAACATACTTGCTCATTCACATGAACTGGCTGTTCATTTTCTGTTGACTCTTTCTTAGGAATACTTACAGACCTACCCAATACAAGTCTGCCTTTAGAAATCTCTAACTTCTCTCTTGAAACAAGCATGCTAGAAGTCCATGATTTCAATACTGGACACTCACGTAGCACACAAACATCTTCAACAGCAACTTTATCAACATAAAAAAAATCTGAAATCAAAACACAAAAGATTAGAACAAAACTTGGACACAAAATCTAAAATAAATTTGGCAACAAAATAGATTTTTACTTACCATGAGAAAAAAAATTGATCCAGGAAAAAATCTATTCGGCTTCGCTTGCCAATACTTCTTAGCTTCACCCAAATTCTTCAAAACATAGTTGCACCAATTAAGCTTCTTAATATGGTCTACATTCCTCAAATATCTCAAAATCCAATGATTTCAAAGACAACACAACAAAGTTCTTTTTAAACATTGCACTTACACCTTTTGTCCTCTTCAAGAATGTAGTCAAATCTCCAACTGACACACACAAAGTATTTAATGGAAATTGCTTCTTCCAAGACTCCAACAAATCTACATCTTTTTCTTCAAAAGAAAGATCAATCTCTTCTCCTCCTATAGGCAGCTCCAAAACATCATGAACATCCTCTTCAGTTATAACCAAAGGTTTCTCACCAAGAATATTCAATGAACAAGTATTTGCATCAAAATGATAAACTAGCCAATAAGCCAAATGAAGTGGCATTTTTGCACATCCAAAAAATTCCAAAGAACCAAACCCAATTGAATTGATTTCCTTTTTTCAGTTGTTTGCTAAAACACTTCATCACACGTGTTATAGCAACGGAGACATTTTTGACATCAATGAAGGGCACACAAATACATTAGCACTCCTAACCCCATCATCTCCACCAACTACATGCTCATCATTAACTATGCAGCCTCGTTTTCACATATTCATCATGTTTTACATTCACTTAACCGTCCAAGAGTACCTCCACACTGCCTACATTACTCACCTGATGTGTATCCTCATTTCTAACATTTGTAAGCACATCTAATGTAGGTTCTTCTGCATGTTTGACAGTTTGAGACTTATCTAGCTCTACATTTTGTAAATTTGATTCATTGTCACAGAACAAATGAACACATGATACTTAATTCAAATTTCTAGGGCAACATAGGCAGCTAGGAATGTAAGTTCTAAATAAACAAATAAGCAAAATAAGACAAGGAGAAAATGAACATCAATTATCAAAATGATCATAGTTGAGTCAAATGAACTCTTAATAAAATGATCTAGTTACAATAATCAAACAAGAAAATGAACACATAATTTGTACGATTCTAAATGAGCACATAACAATTATAGAGAATTCAAATTTATAACAACTACATATACGAAAAATCAAGCAAAAAATGAGCAAACAACAACCTAGGGTTTACAATTTTGAAAGTAAATATCACAATAAATAAATAAAACCATAAAACTACAAAATTATAAACAACAAAACAAGAAACTAAGCACATTCTCATTGTGGATCATTCTAAATGAGGAAATAATCTTCAATTATTCTAGTTGAACACTCATTCTGACTCATTTGGAAATAAAACTTCATAATTGTAGCGTAAAACAAATTTACTCATTCCGATAATTCAAAATCAACAAATACCAAAAAATGAGCAAAAAAACAACCTAATATGTCCAAATTTCAAAAAAACGAGAGAGTTCGCAAGATCAAAAGCTAGATTATAGAATTATACCTTTGCATTGAACTTTCTATACCGAGATATTCACAAATTTCTGTGGATTATCGTCGTACTTTTCGAGGAACTGGATGATAAAAACCTATTGTTGTCCGAAGTGTGAAAGGCACTTCAAATTGATCACTACAACTGCAGACATCTAACAAAATAATGTGAAATTCAAGCGTAAAAAATGAAGAAGAGCTTGAAAATGAGCATCAAAAGAACGAAAATGAGCTTGAAGGGAAGTCGGAACCACGCAAAAATGGTGGTTAGAGATTGTCGGAGAGAGAAAAATGAAGAAGAGAGAGAAATAGTGACAGAGGAGAGAGAAAAGTAAAGAAAAAGAGGAGAGAGAAATCAGACAAATTTAATACGGGTTTGAAATATTATGGACCAATTTAATTATGGGCTAAAAAGGTTTGTAATTTTTGGGTGTACCATAGAGCATGGTACACCCCGGATCTATTATAAAGATTCTCTAATTTGTTTATTGATGGAAATAAAATTATCTTTATGTTCTTATTTATGATTAGTTAGGGTTTAGCATCGGCAGAAGAAAGTATCCCAACTTTTTCATCACTCTTCAAATAAAATACTTACCATTTCTATATAATATGAGAATGATAATATGAATTGAGAATTGACAATTGACAATTTGACATACTAACCATCGGAATTGCTTAATGTGTACGCCTAAAACCATCGAAATTAAGTCTAGGTCCTCGCTTATTATCCTCTAATGTACCAACTATTCATGTGGATGCCTCCTTCGTTAGTATGTTGGTCCAAGTAGGGCTAGGAGGGGTTGTGAGATGTAAGGAGGATAGATGGTTAGTTGGTTTTCATAAATCTTGTTATGCATCGGACCCATTTGCGCCGAGTTGATGGGCATCTATGAAGCTCATGTTTGCGTATCAACATAATTTTGGGGAGGCAAGTGATTTATTCGGATAGCAAGAATGTGGTGACTCTCCTTCATATGGGGGATACATCGACATGTACTTTAAACTTCTTGAAATGTGCGAGAAAATGGTGGAGGGATCTTCCTCGGGTGACAATGTACGATATTGTAGGCGGGAGGATAATATGGTAGGGGTTGCGATGGCTAAAGCATATAGAACGTCGGAAGTAGAATGTAATGTAACTAGGATGTTTTCCTACCCCCTAATTATTGTATGAACTTTTATCTTAACATTGTAACTAATGTTAATTATTTATATTAGTTCTATTTTCACCACACACAAAAAAGTCATCAAATCAAGTTTAACCTTCTCAAAGGTAATTAAAAAGTCCCTAAAATCAAATTATTCTGATTGAAATCTACAATTGACATATCTAACTCCAAACTTCAAAAATAAAAATCTAGATCCTAATGTAGCCGAGCTTGTTACGCGTAAATACTTGGTCATCAATGGCAACATAGTGCGACGACGTAGGACTCGCAAACAGTTGCGTGTTTTGAAATTTGATTTTGAATCCTCCTGTCAGAAAAAGAAAGTTATATTTTTTTAATCCTGTTTTTTGATTCTTTGATCATCACGCAACGTGTGTTAGTTTATGCATGTTAAAGACTTTCATTCTATTTAAAAGCCGTCAAATTTCTCCACTTTATTTGGCTATTCCCCTCCACAAGACAGGCTCTCTTCAATTAATTTGGCTTTCTTTTTTTCCAGTTAGTTATGTACTTTTATTATATTAACCCTCCATTCTGACAATCTTCATTTTAAAAAAGTTGACTTGACACGTGAGCATTTAAATAGAGTTTTGCCTGAAATCAGGAGGTCTGACCCTTTACCCAGCTTCAAATACTAATA